>BQMF02000526.1:0-261843 GCA_027922465.2 Turritopsis dohrnii
AACAGGATGGAAGATCGACTTCGGCACTTGGTAACTTAATATCGCCTTTCATATTCCCAGTCGGAATGTCTACTTGTGGTCCTTTCATGCTGCCACTAAGACCTCCTGCGATTCCGCCACCGAATCCGCCAAGTCCTCCGCCAACAGACGGAAGATCGACGTCGGCACTTGGTAAGTTAATATCGCCTTTCATATCTGCAGATGGAACATCTACGTTTGGTCCTTTGATGCCGCCACCAAGACCTCCTCCGATTCCGCCAAGTCCTCCGCCAACAGATGGAAAATCGACGTCGGCACTTGGTAAGTTAATATCGCCTTTCATATCTGCAGATGGAACGTCTACTTGTGGTCCTTTGATGCCGCCACCAAGACCTCCTCCGATTCCGCCACCGAATCCGCCAAGTCCTCCGCCAACAGATGGAAGATCGACGTCGGCACTTGGTAAATTAATATCGCCTTTGACATCCCCAGATGGAATGTCTACTTGTGGTCCTTTGATGCCGCCACCAAGACCTCCTCCGATTCCGCCACCGAATCCGCCAAGTCCTCCGCCAACAGATGGAAGATCGACGTCGGCACTTGGTAAGTTAATATCGCCTTTGATATCTGCAGATGGAACATCTACGTTTGGTCCTTTGATGCCGCCACCAAGACCTCCTCCGATTCCGCCACCGAATCCGCCAAGTCCTCCGCCAACAGATGGAAGATCGACGTCGGCACTTGGTAAATTAATATCGCCTTTCATATCCCCAGATGGAATGTCTACTTGTGGTCCTTTGATGCCGCCACCAAGACCTCCTCCGATTCCGCCACCGAATCCGCCAAGTCCTCCGCCAACAGATGGAAGATCGACGTCGGCACTTGGTAAATTAATATCGCCTTTGACATCCCCAGATGGAATGTCTACTTGTGGTCCTTTGATGCCGCCACCAAGACCTCCTCCGATTCCGCCACCGAATCCGCCAAGTCCTCCGCCAACAGATGGAAGATCGACGTCGGCACTTGGTAAGTTAATATCGCCTTTCATATCTGCAGATGGAACATCTACGTTTGGTCCTTTGATGCCGCCACCAAGACCTCCTCCGATTCCGCCACCGAATCCGCCAAGTCCTCCGCCAACAGATGGAAGATCGACGTCGGCACTTGGTAAATTAATATCGCCTTTCATATTCCCAGTTGGAATGTCTACTTGTGGTCCTTTGATGCCGCCACCAAGACCTCCTCCGATTCCGCCACCGAATCCGCCAAGTCCTCCGCCAACAGATGGAAGATCGACGTCGGCACTTGGTAAATTAATATCGCCTTTCATATTCCCAGATGGAACGTCTACTTGTGGTCCTTTGATGCCGCCACCAAGACTTCCTCCGATTCCGCCACCGAATCCGCCAAGTCCTCCGCCAACAGATGGAAGATCGACGTCGGCACTTGGTAAATTAATATCGCCTTTCATATCTCCAGATGGAACGTCTACTTGTGGTCCTTTGATGCCGCCACCAAGACCTCCTCCGATTCCGCCAACGAATCCGCCAAGTCCTCCGCCAACAGATGGAAGATCGACGTCGGCACTTGGTAAGTTGATATCGCCTTTCATATCTGCAGATGGGACATCTACGTCTGGTCCTTTGATTCCTACACCAAGACTTCCTCCTGTTCCTCCACCAAGGCCACCTCCAATAGATGGAATATCGACTGCTGCACTTTTGAGATTGATATCGCTGGAAATATCTGCCGTTGGTATGTCTGGATTTTTATCTTCTTCGCTGTTGCCTGATCCCCAGAGTGTGGATGATATAAATCCTGAAACAGACGATAGGAAACCAGTTTCTTCAGCAGGGTTGTCTTGAGTTGGATTTAAATCTGCTGATGCTCCAAAAGATGCGTCAATTTCAAATGGGAGTGTTTCGACTTCTGTTTGCATTTCTGGCAAAACTATTTCTTCTTCGTAAGATTCAGGAATGTTGCCTGCAAAAACAGTTATTTTCTTCAAAAAGAGCAACACACTTTAGAAGATTTTCTGAAATTTTTCTTTCACATACCTTCGTCAGGTGCACATTCAACAGTGCCGATATCAACCACCCCGATAATTTCTTCATCTGCCGTTGGAATCTCGAATTTTGATTTTTTCGTTTGACCTCGAAAGTCTCCTCCAATACCACCTGCAAATCCACCGCCAAAAGATGATAAATTAACGTCATCGTTGGGTAGGTTCATATCTCCATTGATATCTACAGATGGTCTTTCTCCTTCTGGTCTCTTAAAATCTCCACCCAAGTTTCCTCCAATGCCAGTGTCGAATCCACCGACGTACCCACTAAATGATGGTGCTTTGACGTCTGCAGACGGAACATCTGCTTGGAACTATTGAAAGCATCAGATGTGATTAACTTAAGATGCTCAAATATGAACAATTGTTTGATATTGTGGATATTGTGCTAGTTTAAAATGGTGAAAGAATGACATTAGACAAAATTTAATTACCTGGAGGTCGCTATCAGTACTATGTTCGAAATGGGGGATCTGAATATCTGCCTTTCTGTTTTCTTCAAACTGTTCTTCAACAATTGGAGTTTTCTCAGTCAATTTCGATGAGATACCGGATGCATCTAAAGTAGGTGCGGCAATAGATGCATTGGCGGTATCAGCATCACCTGAGATTCCCCCGGATACGTTTATATCTCCATGAATGTCGGGCTTCTTTGCTTTCTTAGACTTTTTAGTTTTTTCCTAGTAATTCAATGCATCGTGTTAATATGACATAGTATTCTTATGAATGTTTGATGCCATATGGAGAAGACAAACACATGAAAGTCTTACTTTAGTTTCTTTCTCGTCGTCGCTTGATGATGACGAAGACGAAGAGGAAGAGCCATCAAAAAAATCTCCGACTTTTTCGAAAAACCCTTTCTTTTTCTTCTTTTTCTTCTTCTTTTTTTTCTTGTCTTTTTCCTTAACTTCTACTTCGACTGGAACTTTGACCTCAGCATCGGCATTAAGTTCAACGTCCATTTCAGGTAGTGATTCAACATTAGCTGAAAATAAGTAAATTTTCTAAAAGCTTATGTACATCTTGCTTGCTGATGATCTGTTATTCAGTAGAATCCTCACAACTGTGTTAATTTCGACAGTTCACTTGCTGTTTCCAGCTATAGATTCTGTAGATTCGGACAGTTAGTAACGAGAATCGGACAGTTTTATCACGAGACCAGAGCGATGTCATTTCATTTGGACGTTAAAACAATTATGAATTATTTCAAAATCTACATAATGTTCCAATCGTTTACAACTCAAAACCGTTCTTACTTACAAATAAATGAGGATGAGATTGTCTCTTCACCAGATACTCTGTATTCTGCGTACGTTTCTTCGACAACAAGGGATTTTTTAGCAGGTGAAGGGGCTGTTAAGTCTTCCACCTGAAATATAACAAATAAAGGATTGATGATAAAATCAGCAGCTTTTTTCAGAAACAACGATTTATATTGATACATATTGATCGAGGTTTACACTTCGTTTTACAGATTAATGTATTTTCCCTAAATGCCCCAATTTTCCCTAACTGCCAAAAAAGGTCTAGGTATTTCAAAAGATATTTCTCGAAAACTATAAGGTTTTTAGGCAGAATTTTAATGTGAAGAAAATCTATTCATTTAAATTTTGAGATACATCATACAATAAATTTGGTTGAATTGTTAAAGAGATACGAAAAAAACGTTTATGTGTAATTTTCAAAAATGTATGTATATTTCATCAGAAATGATGTACTCCTTCGCATAGATTATCAACAAATTCAGGTTGCAAAAATTTACACCACAAATGCAACTGGCTTCGTCAGCTTGTCAAATTTTGCGAACACTTTCTTATAAATCTCACTTTCTAAAAATTTTCGTCACTTTTCCCTAAGGGTCTGTTACAAAAGTACTTGTTGTATGTCGGACGGACAAATCGATACTTAGGGCTATATAAAAAGCAGCACGTTTATGATACAATATCAAGCAAACGTTTTTCGAAAAGTATACTAGAATAGAAATTTACAAAATTCCAAAACATGATTTCTACAAGGATGATAGTAAAAAAAATATTGAAACAAACAGTTATCGTGTCGGATGGACAAAATGCTAATACTTTTGTAACAGACCCCTAACGAAATTATTCCCCTATAAGGTAGGTTGCTAGCTTACCCCGTCACCAGAAGAAAAAGCGGACGATGATGTGGAAACTTCCAAAGATGGGGCAGCCTACAAAGGAAAAGCACAAGTTATGTAATGACTTCGGCGAATGTTATTTGATCAAACATTTAATAACATCATATATATGACGCCCCTTTTTATGAATCTAAATATATATATACACATATATATAGAAAAATTGTAAAAAGATTCGATTCGATGAATATCTAAATGGAAATGCAATTATCAAGACATTTAACATCATCGGATAATTACATCGTGAATCAAAAGAAAGCAAAATTCCTTTACAGATTTATGATGTTATCTATTCTAAAGAACCTCTAACACAATTATAGAAAGAATTTCTTTATCCTATGACAAGATCTTAAACACAGTTAATAGAATACACCATGATCATCAAATCGAGGTTCTTATCGCTCTTGACGAAAGATCACTGCGACGAAGTACGTTTCCATGGAGACTATTTCCATGGAGAAAATTTGTGCGCCTTTCTTTGAAAACGCACTCCTCTGCAGAGGATTTTCAACAAATTTGGCCTATGTGTTATACTCCTTACTAATCAACTGGCTTTCTCTTTTTACAAATACTTACAAATAATTTCGGTGATCTCGGGCTTCTGCTGGAATCATGATAGACAGTCAGTGAAGAACGGATCGTCTTCTCAGGAATCACCAAACTCGAAGAAAACCTCTTAGACATGTTTATGCCGAATTCATTAATTCATTAGATTTATACTGAGAAGGTTTAATCACATAATTAAGTTAAATCACATCAGCACACAATCCAAAGTCTTATTTTAAGACTCGAGTTCATGTGGTTTACCCAGAGCTACCTTTTTTCAAAAGCTTTCAAAGTTAATCACTTTGAGTTCCATCAAACGCAGACCACTGAGACAATAAGAAACTATGAATGATGAGAAATACCCTTATCACATGAAAACCTGTTATAAAACATTTGTGCAATGTAAATAAATAAACTTTTATTGGGTGTTGTGAGATCACAAGCATGAACACAAGAACTAAATCGCATGTTCGTCTTTATAACATATAAAAAATGAAATTATGTTTGTGTCTGCACTCCAACTCGACACAGAGATGATAGCAGACATACACTCAACTGCAAGTACCTTCACGTATTCAGAAACCTATAAGAGGACAAGTAATACCCGTCTGATCAGGTATACAATTTCAAAACAACAAAAAGCTTCTTTCATACTTATTATACTTCCAGAGATTAGCACTAGATAACAAAACTGTTACACTTCAAACTTAATAAAGTACTCCACATGATACAAACTCTGGTAGCTCACTCCACAAAACGTTAATCTTTTTCCTCGTTATACTTTTAAGCTTTTCGGCTAATTGACCCTTTAATGTATCATTCTTCAGATCAAAAGAATTTTAATTACCAATAAACTATCAAATAGAGAAGTGATTAACCAAATACGTTGTTACTATACACACCCTATTGTCCATACTCCATGGAGATTTGCAAACAAAACAGCGCTAATTAGCCACAAGAGAGAGAGACGCGTTGAAACATGAAAAACAACCTCTACGGCAAAGAGTCGATGAAGCTGACCATTGCAATTTCTCTCCGTCGTATTCAAAATCGAAATCAAGTAAATTTTTCTAGAAAATTTTCTTTTGAAGACTTTTGACTTGAAAACCAGATAAAAAGCTACTTGAAAATTATTCTATTTAGCCAAAATCATGCCCTCGACGACCGACGAGACTACCTTCATCTGTTTCAGCACAACAGTTATCTCCGAGATTTACAATTTACAATCATTACTTTCCACGCTTTTATATGGAGTATTGATGTCAAGCTATATCAAGATATATTCACGAACAATTCATACACAAAATCTCTACGAATACATAGCAAATATGTAGGGTCGTGTAAACTTATATGAATTTGAAATTTCCTTGAATTTCTACTTGGCTAACAGAATAAAGACAGGAGGTTTCGCATTCAATAAACGTGTATCAATTCACGTGAAGCTTATCCCATTGTTTACAAAATGTTGAATCGTATAGCTTCAACAATTCATGTTAACAAATCATTAAATTATTTATTATCGTTTGAAATGTTTTACGTCATAATCAGCAAAAAATAACTGTTACGTTACCATCTTTTAATGATCGTGTGACCACAGCAACAAAGTCAGACCACGAATCCCCCTGCAAAACCACTGTAAAGAAATATTATCGCTTATCAGAACTTTAAAGCAACGAGAAAAAACTGGTGGTGCATTCCAATGCGAAAGAACATTTCCCTGAACGATAACGCACTATTGTTTCTTTTCTCTATTTAGCACGTGAGATGCACGTGATTTTAGTGGTCGACTTGTAAAGAAACGCAATACAAATGCCTTATCTCTTGCGATCAAAATCAATTTGGATGGGTTTAAATCATAAGAGGCCTGAGAAGATTACTGCAACATTACATGGATGTTCAACATAGTTTTGTTGATTTTGTATACTAAATGACAGAAATAACAAAACTCTATCTCGCCCTTTTAAACAATCGTCAACAAATATACTTTAATCGGACGTCAAAAACAATAAGTCACAACTTTCCAGATTTAAGCCCCTTTCTACATTATGTTCTAAAAGCATCAAAAGAGTTTATTTAACGTTGGATTTGCCAAATTAAATATTGGTTCTCGCCAAAGTTCCATTTACATTGTGTTATTACATGTTTTTAATATGGCAACTAATATTGAAGGATCTTTAAGCCTGTGTTACACATAAACAACATCACAAAGCCTCGCCCAACTGCAGAACAAGTTTAAATAATTTAGTCAGGAGGCTTTGAGAAACGTAAGTAAAACCAGAAGACGTCACAATACTAGGGAAGGTACAAAACTCCTTAACAACTGAAAGATATACAACAATAAAAGTTTTCAGGACAATCAAAACAACAACAACAACAAACATGTCCAATGCAAATCCAGAACAAAAAAAAATTGTTGAAATTCGTCAAAAAACTTTATAAAGTGTCAAAACGATAAATCAAGTCAAGCTTTAAAATATCTCCACCCATTGTTATATCTTCTGAAAAAAACACTGCAAGAAAATAACAACTTTCTCCTGACACACATTTGCACGTTTTAATTCCTGTCACGTAAGTTAAAGAGCATTTTTAAACATAAATTTATCGCATCAAAAACAAATGAACAAGTCATAAGAATCGTATCGTTAACAAAATAACAACATCTTCGAACGCGTGATTCCATTCACCAATCCTACTATAGAGTTACACCTAACTTTAAGAACAGACTGGTTTTTACATGCTTACTAACAAGTAAACTATTTTCATCCGTCGAGATGATCAATCAACAGTAACTTTTATCACTACAGAAAATTTGTTTAAAGGCAACCACAAAACTTTTAGATATCGTTGGAACATTATCAGAAACATAGTTTACCACATAAATCTATGAGTTTTGCAGTAGAAACCGCCTTCACTTGCAGAAAATCTTTTTGTGTATTTTGTTGACTGTGAAATTCTAAATTTATTGATGCATAATTTAACATAACAATTAAAATTTTTTCAGTAATCTCAGAATCTCCTCCGTATTTTAATACCAAACTTAAATAGTTAGTTAATAATTAAAAAAATATCTGCAATGGAGGCCAAACACTCCCCAAAAATGTTAATATTTATTTACTTAGCATCTTCAACGATTAAAAAAGCTGACAAAGGAACGTGTGTTATTAAAAACTTTGTCAGGGTTAAGAAATATATGTTAGAATATCTTCGAACGTTTGCCATTGGTAAAATGTTGAAACAAAATCGACTACAACCAGTTATTCATAGCATAGCATATACGTTATAAGATGTTACACTTTTTTGAAATCCAGTAAAAGTTGGACACATATAGCAAATCAACACGAGGAAGATAACAGACGACGCATATCCAAGTAGATCGATATCTTTGAGAAACTTTCTTTAAGATAACTTTTAGATTTCAGTAAAGCCACTCTCCAAGTTTTATGCCAAAGCTTTCTTAGAGTTTTGACTAGCAAAAACAAAAAAAATCACATTCTTAAACCTAACTCTGAGTCTCCTCTAGCTGAATACTTTATAACGTTTCCCCATCAAGGAAAAAAAATCTGTCGTTTCTTAACACGTTTCAACTTATTGTTTCAACTGTGAAATCTCAAATTGCTCTTTCAGAGAGCTGACGATTTTCCCACATTTTAAGGGAAGATTTCTTTTTAAGAATATGATGAAATATAATCTTGGTACCAGGCTATATCATATTGCCTGATGGGAAGGATACAAGAGAATGGTTGCTCCTTAAATAATTCGTGGACAAAATTTGTTGTTGTTGCAAAATATACAAAGCTGAAAAAAATGTTCAAATTTTCCAAACAGATATTTACGATAAAATAAAAACAACCTCCACCTCCCCTGAAGTAAAATTGTTTATACTTGATTGAAGACTGCTAATCCACGTACTGTGTAAACTGTGTGTTGGAAACAAAACAAACGTGGTCGTGCTGAGATAAGTTTTGAGATTTATAAAGAAAGAGCTTCACAACAGTCGAAATATCAACAAAAAACATCCATAAACGTCTGTAGAATCATGATACAAGACTTTGGTACAGACTTTAAATAAATTTCAAAAATTATGATCAGGTCAGTGAATCCGAATATCACAAACGCATTTCCTCAGAGAAATTTTATATTTTCATTGATTGCAACAGAAAATGACAACGCCTATTTTATTGTATGAAATTTGATGACGCGATGACGTCAAAAGCATGTGTTCATATGCCTGAAGAAAATTTTTTTATCAGTTGCATTAGCGACATTACAAAGCTTATTTTTATCATAAACAATAATAGTTTACCATATCAATTTATACATGTTTTAGTAATTGAACAGTATCGCATTCGGAAAAGCCTTTTTATTGGTTGACTGCAAAGAAACGGGAAAACGAACTGCACTTCTTAATGTAAGATACGGAAAAATCTTTTTTCATGCGGAAAAATGTTCGATAGCATTTCACAAAATTTCGTATTAAAATTTTAAAAATAAATTAGAATATTTAAATTTAAATTTTCTTAAACTCATCACAAAATAACTAAAAAACTAAAGAGTTTTCTCAGAATATACATCAGTCTTTTTGCTAGCTTCAGATTAATAAGAACAGGCCTTTGTGGTTTCTTAAGCGTTCACCTTTTAAAAAAAATGTACTCCCAAGAATTCCTTCCAACGAAGAACGCCATTATAATATTCCATCTTTGTATAAAATTTGAGAAAATATTCATTAACTTACAGAAGACATCACCTTCTTCATATCCACCCACTTTTCCTCTCAAGAAAGAAAATCTGTTACTAAAGGATATTACTGCTGTTTATATTCCTTGTGCCATGTGTAGATTATTGCTCCTTCTCAAATAACAAGCTTTTAAGTAAACAATAATAGAGAACAGAACAACGGCTGACACAGTATACAATATAATTCTGTATATATGCTCTGTAAAGAAGTTTTTCTTTTATGTTGGTTCGTGTTTCAAGGTTTCGTCTTGTTTTCTCTGTTGATTAGTCGGGCATTCAGTCAGCCATGATTCATCTAGCTCGAAAGAATTCACTTCATGTGCACCAAAGCAAACAAATGTATATTTTCACATTCATCGTCACGATTCTTTTAGAAGAGTGAATTTAGTTTGAGATTAAGGTAATTTTATGAGCACTGTACACAGAAACAAGTAAAATTATTAAAAAGAATGGGGATATTTGAACTTTTTGTAACAAAATCATCTGTTTTACGTTTGAAAAAAAAGCGAAGTTGTGACACCTATGCCTCGATATATTTCGTCAAATTTTCGAAATTTTATCACTAAGAACCGAGACATTAAGTCCCCTTGTTTTTTCTCATCTTTTATAGTTCTTTTTCACACTTAATATCTAATTGAGGCTGTGTAAATATAACAGACTTCGATTTAAAGTCACGTGAACGTATTTCCAAAATTTGCACCATGACAATATCATACCCACATCCTTATGTATTCCAATACTAGTGAATAGTCATCGGGTTTTTAAGTCTGGCAAATGGATTATTTCCCCAGGAGACAAAAATAATATTTGTTTTCATAAATTAACAGTGCACACTGAAGCATGAGGTGCGAACAGAGAGTATAAATCGGCTTAATGCAAGTGCAGTGATCAACTTTGCTTCGACGATGTTATAAGCTTATCGTTAGTAATCATGTTAATCCTGAAATGAGAAAGTGTTTTAAGCTAACGAAAAGAAGGAACGTCAGTGTTTAAATAGAAGCTTGTACAATTTATGTCTAGTTGTGAAGAGAAGAAAAGTTCAAGTAAGCCCACATCCAACGGACGGTTCAAAATCAAGAAATCGAGAAAATTTGATAATCTTCATCACATAAACATGACGAATGGTTCGGTAAAATACGAAAGGGTTTCGAATCCAATGTATCATCGAACAAAATATTATCTTAAAACGTTTCCGAGGAAGAGCCGTGTTGTTTTTTGTGTCTGAGGGATGGCATTAAACATGACCTCCATCTAAGCAAAAAATAAAATTCTATACAAGCCATTGAGATCCGTTAGACAAAGATTAATTATTATTTTAACATATTATCTACGATGAGCATTTTTAATGAGCATTTACTTTTGACATGGAATCGTTTTAGACTAACCGGTTCTAACCAGTTTTCACAGGTTGTAACAGTGTTGTAAAGGATGTGTCTAAAGCCTGGTTTTCACTTCATTCGGTTTGGTCGCGTGACTGAGCGAACAGCTTTTTCATTCGCTCAGTAGTTCAAATGATTTGAACTAACAGGTGAATGAGATTACGTCGGCCAATCAAAAATCAGTTTCATCATTCGCGCGAAAACAACGAATTAAGTGGAAACTAGGCTTTAAACTTGTATAGTTTATTTGGGTAATTATACACAAGTTTTATCTTTACCAAGAAGCTTTGTAATTTTACATTTGAAAAAGAATTAATTAGTCGAGTCAAGCGTTATATTTTGTTGTGGTACGTGTTATTCGCTATCTTGAGCTGATAGAATAAAATGTCTGCCTCAGGCTTATATTGAATAGCTACCAATCAATTTCTCGGAAAAATTTGCACGATGAAATCTGCTTTGAATCTTTCAGTGAAGGAGAAAATTAATACTGTTAAATAAAATATAAAAATTTAAGAGGATTTGCAGGGTTTTTTCAAAAAGAAAAACCAAGAAAAAGGTTTCTGGAAAAAACAATTTAATCGTAGTTGCAAAATTTCATTTAAAACTTTTTATTTCAAAACAATGTTATGGTTTTATTAAAAACATCATTCCAATACATCTATTATGTGCCGTTAAAGAATTTCAAACCGTGCATGTGTGTCATCGCTAAAAAAACGTCAAGACAGGCTCTAAGGCTTTAAATTGTATTAAAATATCGTTTAAGTGGCCAACCAGGTAAGCCACTCACCATAATACGACAACAAGTTGCATCAAAATTTGGAAAAACTTTGATTCGTTTATATGACAACGTTCTTATATCGATTAATATGAAAAGACAGACTCTCTGAACCATACATTTAAATGATAACATACAGACATATCATAGAAGTAATCAAGACGTGTTGCTATTCAAATTTATGTTACGAAACGTCATAACTTTGTTTTTTAAAGATTGATATTTTCAGAGGGTTTTCACAAAAGTTTCTTAATAACACGATTTCATGCTACGAGATACACAAATTTCGATCCAGTAATGAAGTTGTGGTTGACTGTTTTTATCTGATTAGCCACGTGACAAAAAACGGAGACAAAAAAAAATTACCTTTCGATTTTGACCTCCTGGCTTACGCTTGGACTTTTTCTTTGGCATAATTGTCTAATTTTAAATAATTCTTTCCAACGTGAGACCACAGAGAACAGAAGCTTGAACAACCAGACGACTTTCTTCAACAAATCTTGTTTTTTTTCTCACGTGGTTAAAAATCTTTGCAACGTCACATCAAGTCCAAACAAACGTCGGTGATAAAAAATAAATCGAAGTTCTTTTTTTGTTTAACTCACGACAAATAACAAAATTCTGTGTGTTTATTTTGTTAGCTTGCTTCTTTTTACAAGAAAGATTTCAGAAGCCATACACGAGGCTTATTACAACAAAAAAATTTAATATCACAACGGTGTTATCTAGAGACATAACTAACATTTCTTGACTATTGTCTGTTATTTTTTGTTAACAATAGAACAATGGATTCAAATGGATTCGAACAATAAGAATGCTATCGAGCATAACCATTAAAATTGGTTGCTGAGCAAGTAACTAAGGGGCGTTTAGATTTTTAAAAGATTTTTGAAACAGAGAAAAAGAATAATGTTGCAGTTTTAACATGTCTCGATAATACAAATTTATATAAAATATAATTTTAAACCATAAATGAGATAAGCATATAAAAGCCGAGGAGCTAAAGGAAATAATGTAAAAAAAAAAAATTTTAATAAACCCTTTTCTGAAGTAAACAAAAAGAGACGAAACAAGATTTCCTAGTAAAAGCTTTTCGCAATTCAATCCATCTTCAGTGCTGTCATATTATATATACAAACACAACGTTTTGTTATTTTACCTCGTTTAATCAGACAAGAATCTTTCGCTCATTAAAGGTGTTTCCTGGGCGTTCTCAATGAAAATTTCTCATTAAAAGATTAACAAAACAAGACAAGATTGAAGAGGGTATCAACTGCCGATCCAAGTATTTTTAGCATTCCACTTTCAGTGTGCTTTTGTTTGCAGTAAGCTCACCTACACATTTATGTTCATCAAGCCTCTTTCGCAACCTCGTTCCCAGGGCTTCTTGCCTTTTTTGATATTCGCCGCCATCCGCATATCGAAAAAGGCAAGAAGCCCTGGGAACGAGGTTTGCCTCTTTCGAAGAAAAAAATCTTATAAAAACGTTTGAAACAACTAACACGTAATTTTATGCTCGCTGACCCAAACAAATTTAACAAGGTTTTCAACATGAAGTTTAGTTAAACTTGAGTTAAATAAAGTTTTTTACTCCCGCTTTGTTTTCCCTTACAAAAATTCGATTGAACAAAGATTGGTTACAATATAATATGTTGTCACGGAAACGTTGATGGAATGTAAATATGTTTTTATTGTGCAGGAAGTAGTAAAAGAGAAATTGACGCGCTATTTGAAACCCACACGACTCCTCGTGATCCCATGACGTCACATCGAACTCATTGTGAAATGGATCCTTCAGAAATAGACAACCTCGTACCCAGGGTCTCCGGCCTTTTCAATATACGGACGGCGGCGAAGAATATCGAATAGGCGAGAAATAGCCTCAAAATTCCAAAAGTTACATCACCATGACAACAGACAATAGGTAGCTATCAATCTCCTGGATAAAACTGTTTTTAAAGTGTTATTGTCAAAGCTGATCTCACCCAGTAGACGCTTTCCCGTGGACGAAAGATAACGAAAAATAAATTCACAAAGCATCAGCCAGTGAAGATTAATATTAACTTTATGGAAGTTCGGGAAACAGTTCAAACAAATGTTTGAGAGCCCCTTGTCTACGATTTCTTTCATTAATATTTAATAAGCAATGGACAGGAGGCAGATACAATTTCCACTGCTGTGCAATTTAACAAATTCATTTAAGTGCGTTCGAACGCGCTTATCTAATATTTCTTTCTCTTCAGTGTGGCGTTAGGGCGTTAGGGTTACACTTAAATAATTTGTTAGCAGATTTTTTGAGAAAGGAAATTGTAGCTCCCCTCAAGTTATATAAGAATATTTTCACACTTCCTTGAAATTTGATGCGTGTATTTTCTTAATGTATTTGTGTAAGGAAGTGTGTTCATTCTTATATTTCTGTTTCACAAAAAAGAAATTCTTCCGTTTGTATTTTGAGACCCGGCAAATCTCCGATAAACTTCACAGCTTGGCCCGAACACCGACGGGTTATAAGCACCACTACCTCTTGAGCTTCCGGTCTATTCTGCGTTATCTTGAACATCGAGAAAGCCCTGGGAATAAAGTTGATTATCAATGTTTTTGTGAAATTAACTTCTGATTTATTTTTCTCATTTATTTCCCGCGTTTTTGTTTGGTTTGATCTGAGGCCTCGTTTACATCAACGATTTCCAAAGGAAGATGTTTCGGACTTTATTTGTTTGTTTTTTATTAAGAAAACATTTTGTTTGCTTTGTTTGTTTGTTTGTTTGTTTGTTTGTTTGTTTGTTGGTTTTTTTGCATAACATTAAAAGCTCAAAAACGTTAAATCACTTTTCCCTTCCATGACAAAATGATCTAAATCAATTTAGTCCAAATTTTTGTGAAATTTGTTTGAATATTTAGTCCAAAATATTTTACTCACCATCTGATTATAAATTAGATTTTGTAGATTCTTGAACTTCGAGGCTATTTTTTACTCACGACGACACTTGCATACAACGCTTTTACAACTCGTGCATGCAAAATCACTACAATGGAGTACATTTCTATAGAAATGTATGTAGTATTTCAATGAGAATGCTCTTCGTCGCAGTGATGATTTTGCTTCACTTGCTCACTTTTTTTTAACTGCCAAAATGTTTAGTCAGTGCCCAGAGCACAAAAGTGTCAAAATATCACTTAGACAAAGAGCTTTTTCATTGACATGGTGTGTATGTTTTTATAGAAATGCACTTCTTCGCAGCGCTTTTTAAAGAAAAAAGCTTTCCAGATAGGCACCACCTGCCGTAAAATTAATTTGGACATGTTGATGGTAAAAGCTTATCCTTAAAACAGTGTATTTTGCAGAATTTGATATCCCAGTAATTCTTCACTAAAAGAAACTTTTTCATTCATAAAAAAAATTTCTATATTCACTTAATGCCCATACTATGTTTAAACGATACATCTTTACTCCCATTTCCCACTCCCGTAGACATTTTAAACATACGCCCTTGCGCCCATCGACATTCGCGAATTTACGATAACGGAGAAAACGATGTAAACGACGCAAATATAACATAAAACGTACGAACAAAGAACAGTTTAAAGTATTTATGTTAGAGAAATTACTTGACTGCTAAAACCTAACTATATGAAAGAAATATTAAAGAAATAACAGCTAAAATCCAGGGAAGAGAAAAGGATTGAGCTAACCCTAAAACGTCATCACTGCCAAATACAAGACCTAGTAAATAATTTTTTGCAAAAGCTTTCAAAAAATGTAGATTTTATTGAAATGGCAATACACCTTTTTTTATTTCCCTGATTTTTTTATCTCCATGATTTCAGGAGCCATTCTTCAGACTCTTTCTTCAATTACAATTTATAATGATTTGATTATCTCCTGTAAAGCTTGGTTTCCAATAAAATTATTTTTGTTGCACAACGGTTTTCAGAATTTTTGCGTATGCTGGAAACAACAACAGTCTCAATCTTGTGCAACAGAAGATATGTTGTACAACACCTGTTGTAGGGATAGATCTGCAACAACTTCCTACACTATGTTGCACAACAACAAACAACAACAACAACAACAAAGCACTGAAACACCGTTGTGCAACAAAAATAATTTTAGTGGAAACCAAGCTTAAACTGTTGTAAAAACCCCCTGTAAAACTGTTGCTAACAACAAACTAATCATCTTTGCTTCTCTCAACAAAATACATGTAAAGCCAACATCTTTCATCAACTCCATTTATTCGTTTTCGTTGCTTTCCATTAATAGAACCCATAATGAAACCTATTCCCACCCCTGCAAAACCTCTGCAAAGGAGTACATTTCTATGTAAATTATGCACATATTTCAATGAAAATGCTCTTTATCGCAGTGGTTTTTGATACTGTAATGATATGATATGAACGTTGAAGGTTAAGCTGATAAAATAACATATTTGCTGTTCTTCTTTTTAAACATCATTCTTTAAAGATAATGAACTGTTATGAAGGCTGTGATTAACGCCTCAGAATTTCTCGAAAAGGGAATCCCCACCAGAGAGCCAATCATCAGTAAGTAAGTAAGTAAGTAAGTAAGGACTTATTTCTAGTATATCCAAATAAATGTAAATGTCATTGGAAGTGTATTATTGACAATGCTCAATACGAATGTAGAGGCAGTGCATCTGAAGATCGCAGTAGCGTGAAACTCTGAGTATTGCACTCACTCATTTTATCTATGTTTTTAACTTGAATAGAATTGAATAGTATATCCAAATAGATACATTTGGTTCTTCACCTAGAAATGTGTATGATATTAACGTGTTTGCATTATGTGAACTCAGATAAATTGTAAATAAATAAATTAATTATGACGTCATTTTCGTTTGACCCGTGTGTCTCCTTTTTATAATTGGTCAGCCGCTCGTGTCCAGGCTTATTTCTTATTGTTTATTGAGGGAATCGCCCACTGAGGGAATCGCGCACTGCGGACGTCTACCATTCTGGAAGGCCAACGAAATATAAAACCCATTTTATATTTCGTTAGGTACAACAGTTTCTTTCTTTAAAAGAAGGAAAATGGATTTATGACAAACAGCGTTGTGTATATTGTAATTAAGTGCAGGTGTTCTAACGGAACCCCGTTTTGTGTCAATTTTGCAACGTCAGCATCATTGTTTGGTTTGTGTTTCCGTCTTCAAAAGTAAATGAAGATGAATTTATAATTTTACGACTCCTTCCTCTATTTGTCGTGGACGACGTTTCATATGAGGTCCCTGTCTGTATGCCTTTCAAGTCTGCGCATGCGCTATAGAGTCTTGCAAGTCCGTTGTTTTGATTGCATCGTTCAGGTGTACAACACAAGAAGTATTTTAGATTCGATCATGTTTTACCTACCCCTACAATATTATAGTGTATTATGAGATTGTTTTTGTGGGTAAATACGACCGCATAAACATTCTTATTTTATAGTTTGTCGACCGTAATGTCATTGACCTGTTAATGTCTCAATCACTTAAGTTGTGAAAACAACAAGAAAATCCTAAAATAACATAGATATTCGCCTACCCAAACAAAAAAATTGAATAACCGCTCACAAAAACAAAAAAACGAAGACAAGATTAACAAAGCAAGATTGGCAAAAAAATCCTGAGCTACTCAAAAAAGTTTTGCAGAACCTTGTGTATAGTTGCTTTACATGTGCAATCTACCGCCCAGGGCGTAACAGGGATTGCAATTTACCGTCCAGGGCTTAAAAAGAGATCGGTTTCTTTTGCTTCTGAAAGTTTATTCAGTTCTTACGCAAAGAAGAAGCGAAAACACCCTCAATCTACGCCCGTCTTACATTTGCAACCATGTTTTATTTACGCCCGTGTTACGATGTATTTGTGAAATATTATGATAATTTCTTTAAAAGTTCAAGAAAGGTTGAATAAGATGCGATAGGAGTCTGTTCTCAAATTTCAGTTTAAACGTCTTTTCATCCAGTTCTTCACCGCCGTCCGTACATTGAAAAGACTAAAAACCTTGGGTACAAGGTTGCTTTTGATCATCATCAAGTCTAGTCTGGCTGCCAATATTGACATTATCTTTAAAAAGAGATTGCTAATGATAAATTAAACGTTATATCCAAAGGAAGTTTTGTTGAAGCGAAAATTCCTGGGAACGAAGTTGTATATATATATATATATATATATATATATTCGGGAGTCTTTGTGAAAAGGTTGCTATAATATCTCACATGGAAAATCTCACAAAGAAACTTATTCTTGCAAAAGCAACCAGTTAACAACAACACGATAAAAAAAAAATAGTTTTCAACCAGACAGGCAATCAAACCACTAATTAAGTTATTATGTTATTAAATTTGTTATTAATCAAACAAATCTTTTTTAATTAAAACAACGAATGAAATATCAACGAACTCTATGCTCGTCCAAGCTATTCAGCATTTAGGCTTATTCTCAACTCAGGTACAACCCTAATTCCCCCTGTGGACAAATATGTTGAAGAACCACTACGCAGGAGTGCATTTCGAAACAAATATACACACTATTTCAATGATAACTCCCTTCGTCGCAGTGACTTTTTGACGATTGTACCCACTGTATGACCATCAGTTGCTAACCTGATCATAACGCTTTTTAGATAACGACATTACACAGTCTACTGCGGCATGAAATGCATAAACTTCGATCACAAGCCTTCTCCTATGAGAACGTTTACAGGGAGAAAAGGTCTGGAATCGAGGTTTAAGGTGTCCTTCATGGATAGACAGTTTGAAAAGAGTCTAACCAGGTCGTGTTTTCACTTACTAAGAATTCATTCATTGTTCGACAAAAGGTTCCTCCTTTTAAAGAATGTCCGCTACTGTAAAAAAGCAATTCTAAAGAAGTTTGTACCTATCAGGTTGATATTTTCGGCAATGAAAAATAACTTATGAAAAAAGCTTTATTGATAGCAAATTTCCAGCGAAAAATATAAAAATTATAATACCACCATTTTACTTTATAATTTTGTAAATGTTATGTCTTTTAATTTTAGCTGAAGTATCAGTAATAATTTCTTGCCGAAAAAGAGTATTTTAAATGTGTCTCTACTTACTACAACTTATTTTTCTACGTTTTCCTTGCTCTGTTTCTTCCACGCCAAATTTTAGCTACACCTCATTTTATTGAAGTTCTTTTAAGCTCTCAGCCTCGATCTATTCTTATTGTAACACGGTTCGTTGAGTAACACAAAATGGCCAATCTGATTTTTACATTATTATGTCTCGCTCATTAAAAGTTTCTTTCAATGAATACTGTTACATAATTTGATTAAAAGAGATTCAGGTTGTAATTGATCTGGTTGCGGCGATCGCATTACTTGCTGAAAACAGCCATCTTTAAATAAAAAACAAATTAAATCTATAATCTTTTTATAAGTTGGACGAACGTGACAACCTCGTTTCAACCCCCTCCTTACCTTCTGCGAAGATTTATAATCAGTTTTTATTTCATTAGCAAGATAAATGTTGAAAGATAATTTCCATATTTTTAGTGAAAGATTTTCTTTCTCTTCGCTTAAGGTGGTCCCCCAAGAAATAAATCAAGATTTTGCTGAAAAAATGAATTTTCAGGCCTTATGTTTATGGCTAGAGTAAAGATGACATTACATGAAAAATAACAAGAAAATACTGGGCATGCGTCCCAGACAAAATTCGCAACCAAAATTTTATTCCATTACAAATTACAAATCTTCAGGAGGTGTGACCTTGCATACTTAGAGAAATACCTTAGGATTTCGATGGCTATGCGAATAATAAAAAGAACAAATCGGTTTGTTATCGAAGCAAAACGAAAACCACAGATTAGATGATACATTTCAAATATATTCAATATCATTTCAAAACCATGTGTCATGTACAACATGATTTTTGAGAGGTGCATAAATAACTGTTCACGCTTAGTAACTCATGGTAGTTCCCAGACCACTTTATTGTAGTTCCCAGAGCATTTTATTGACCTTTTTAATTTGTTGTTATGGTGAGAAAGAAGTGTTCATTCAAAATTTATTAAAAATATTGGATTAAATTTATTGCAAAACGCGTTATAATAGTAGAAATAGCGCCCTCATAAAGCATAGTACTAAAAAGCGCCTTCCTAAAGCATAGTACTAAACAGGCGTGACCATGGTGTGATCGTATTGGTTGGTTTTGTAGCTTGCTCAAAATGACATATCCCAGGGCAAAATTTTACGCCCACGGACTGAGAATCTTGCCTTCCATAAACCTAGCGGTAAATACATTCTTTAGAGTCAGATAAAATACTCATTTGGTGCATTTACATAAGAATTTTGCCATCATGCTTCTTATCAGAGATTTGGATTAGATAACAGTTTAATGTATTGATTCTTAAAAGTGAAGAAAAAAAATTCTTTTGTCTCAATTATCCGAATAAAATTTTTTGTCTTGATTATCCGATCGTTTAAATTCCTGAATTCCTGAATAATTAGCACACTGAATTCTTAAATTGCTATACAACATATCGCACAGCGCTGTAATCCCACAATTAATAACCTTATACCAAAATGGTATGCGAAAATTTCTTTAGCTTTCAGTTCAATATTGTTATGAAAACCACAAGCAGATTAGCAGTTAATGTAAATAAAATATGTCGCGTTACAATGAAACTTAAAGATTAAAATTACATAAAAAAATGTTTTGTGCAACCATATTGTGGTTCTATAAAACATCTAAAATACTATAAGTGTGTGTTGTAAGTTTTATGATGAGTGACCAGCTCACCAAAATGGTTGTAAAAAATAAAAATAAATGAATAAGTAAATAAATAAAGACTAACCTCGTATGACAAGCTGACTTTCTTTTCCATTTTTAGTACGGCTTGGTCCAGTTCTGACGTAATAGACGAGCCCCTTTTGAAATCATATTGTTCTAAATCCACTCCAACAGTATCCAAGTTTTCCATGCTTGTCGTCCCGATCCTAGGAAGGGAAATACTCCCCTTGCTGCTGTAAGAATATGACGAATCGCTTGCTGTATTTGATCGTTGTCGGTCATGTACACTATCCAAGGTATCGGATCCTGACGGATTTCGCAGCCGTCGAATTTCTTTCTTAAACACACTGTCTTCGTCGTTTTCGTCGTTATCAAACTTGTCGGCGTCGTTTGTACCGTTTACATCATTAGTGTCGAATTTATCAAGACTAGTGTTTATGCTGGACAATGTAGTGTTGAGTTCTTGTGCTATCAGGTGGAGCGTCTCATCGGAGTGAGCAGGGTTTAAAGAACCCCCATCAACTGCCAAATGGTGAGTGTGCACCACATCTACCTTCAATACACTGACAGAATTTGTTTTCGTGTTTTTGTCACTTGCATTCATAAGGTCGATGTTATTTTCACTTGCATCTAATCGCTTATTTACAAACCGAACTTTAGTTGTTTGAGGCGTATGATAGCCACCATTATTTTGATATAACGATTCGGTCGGCTTGTCATCAATAAATACATCGTCTCGATTATTCATGTTCCTATTTTATAATTTACTTCAGCTTCAAAAAAATGTTTTTTCTCTTGTTGTGCAAGCCTGTTTACGATTTTATGTTGTCAATGATTGTCAATAAACTTTAGGTTCTAGCCTAAAATAGAGATAACAAAAAAAAAAAGGTTGTTTACTTTCTTTGTTAAAAACAGCTGATTGGTTGCAGGAGATTAGTAAATAGACCACGTGATTTAAATCACGATATATTCTTTATCAAAATAAACTTTCTTTTGTTTGGGGTAGAGAGTCGATGTAAACATTAAGGGGTTATTCACGTTGACGAAATATCTTGCCGAAATGCAAAAGGTGGTTTGGAAAGTTATTTCATAAACTATACGCTCTTGCTAGGCATTCTCATTTACTTATTTATTAACGGTTTTCTTCAAAAATAAATAAACATGTGTGAAATATATATTGCTATCGTGAAAACGGGGGCTAACATAGGGTGAAATTTACATACAAGACCAGTTCACTGTTCAATCGATTTCGTCCTTTTATGACTGAGACATCGAAAAGGATTTTGATCAACATCAAATTTTTGAAATAAAGGTTATAACAAGATATTCATTCAGATGTACATAACATAAGTTAATCGATCATTAATTTTAACTATCCAGATTAATCTTCTCGTTGCTATTGGAAACATATTGAGCTAACACTGCTGACAAATCACAGATCTGTAAACTTCATTGCAGAGTTGGTGTCGGTAGTGACGTAAGCTTTATGTAACCTTTTTTGCTTTTGATAAAATTTATACAACCATTCTTTCCTGACATAAAACTCCTGTGAGAAGATCCATAATGTGTTTGAATAAGCTAGGTAAAACATTACCGTAGTCTCGATAACCCTAAGAAAGTCAGATAGGTTAACCTGCAAAACTTTGGGAAACAGAGCCTATGTTAACTCTTTAGGGCGGTTTTGATAAGGCGGGAAATTCGGAAGGAAGAGAGGTTTCTTCTTCCACTTCGACTTTAACCAATAAGCCAATCATAATGCAAGGATTTCCCGCCTTTTCGAAATCAACATTTGCCAATAAAACGTTAAGCGCGGAAAGTTATGTAAACAACTGCACGATAATTCAATCTTGATTCCAAAGTGATTTCATCAGAAACGAAAATAAATTTAGCACTGTCAAACTAATAGTCTGTGTTTTCATAACTACTAGTCTGTGTTTTCTTAAAGTCAGAGTCACAGTGGAAGTTCACGTGCTCATCAAAGCGGTTAGTTTATTTATTTATTTATTTATTAGCAGGAGCGGATTCACACTCATAGCGAAGCTCTTGTAGACCATTGAGAAGTTTTAAAACATATGAGCCTATCTGTGTTGTGTCAAATCTTCGATCGAGACATCGGAAAAGAAAAACACACAGTCGTTTATGAAGATTGGTTCCCTATTCCCAGTGGTCAAATTCGTCTAAAGTCACTACAGAGAAGAGCATTTTTAATGAAATTATGTGTATATTTCTATAGAAATGCACTCCTTCTCAGACCGGCAAACGATGAGTTAAGCGACGACATTATTGTTTTGTCCAAAAAGAAAGCAATGGGTTTTTGAAATGTTATCCCAGCCGGTACATCTGTTGAAAAATCTCCGAGAAGGAGTGCATTTCTATAGAAGTTCATACACAATTTCAATGATACTGCTCTTCGCCGCAGTGACTTTTGACGATTTTGCCCACTGGTATTTGCGCTCTTAAGAAGATCGCCGGCCTTGACATCAGCATTATTGATTATATATTCTCAATGCTGGTATATATCATCTGAATGCTGGTGACTCTTGTTAAAATTTGGCACTAACTTTTAAAAATTAAATTTTCAATGACGTCGTATATCAAACAAAACAAATCTTCAATTTCAATACATCTTCTTCAAATCGATACAGGCTTCAAACACAACACATAATCACTGTTGTCCGTTCAATTCCCATTCAAAAGATACTTAGATTTCCTTTTTATTATAGCATCAAACTTCTCGGTTAAAAGCTTCTTAAAATAGTCTGAAAGAAAGAGGCATAGCCTGAATCTAACCCTCACTAACCCAAACAAATTTTACAAGGTTTATACCATGAAGTTTTGATGCTTTCAAATTGTTAGATTAACTATATGTTAAAGTTATCTGTTCTTCATAGCCCAACACCATGGTGAATACTATGTTACAGCGATTTCAACAAAAATGGCGATCTCGTACTCCGTCATAGTAAATTATTCATTGAAATTACTCCACTCGTAAATCTGTTTCCGTCTAAGTTCACTCCTTCTGGAAAACTATGAAAACTGTTTGTGAAATATACAGGCCCTGTTTTTTGTTTTGATTAGGACAACCCCCTGACACGAATCAAAGCGATTGGTTGTTCTGGTTCAATGTTAAAGTACAGTTTACATCTTGGCTTGTTTTTTTTTTTTATCAAATTAATAAATCCATTTGTGTTTGATTTAGTCAAACATTTTTATTACTCAAAAAGGTGTACACACGGAATTTCTCTTGCGTGTTTTGTTGAAAGTGTAAATTGGTCCTAAGTGACCAAATCTCTCCTTTTTCTTTTAGGAACAGCGAGGCATATCATGACCATACTCCCGCTAAATCCAGATCACAAACTAATAGTAAACTATGTACCGGCTTGAAAGTGGAAAGGTCATTGGATAAAATGTATAACTGAAACATTGTCGGTTGTATTTTTTTGATGTTATGTCGGATGAATTGTGACGTTTTGTCGGTCATTGCATGTTATAATAATGTTCGTTGATATTTTATTGATGACCAATGAATCGTTTATCGATAGGAATACTTGGCGTCGACCAACAACCGCATATTATAGAAATAAGTTGCTGTCATTCAAAACAGTTTAAAAATTCTTTTAATAAGTTCGAATGTTCCAACATCATTTACTATTTTAGTAACATGACGTTATTTAAGGAACCGAAATGTTTGGAATTCTTGCTTGTTTATTGCAAGCAAGATTGGTGAAACTAAACAGTGCGTTCTGGGCATCTATTATTATAGGCCCGTTTACACTTTGTGATCTCTTACTGAAGAGGTTTTCATATTGCAACTGAAGAGGTTTTCATATTGCAATATAACTTTCTAGAAATATCGAACCCAGGTTTTTACTTGTCTTTTTCGCTTCCGGCCTCATATCGAATAAGCAAGAAGTCCTGGGATTGAGGTTGGTGGATGTTATGTTTGAATGTTATGTCAAGACTGCAATGAAATTGCTCGTGATCAACAATGCTGAGGTTGCTAGGGAAATAGAGTGATCAACAATGCTGAGGTTGCTAGGGAAATAGAACCGAAAACTGTAAGAGGATGAGATGTAGTTCCAGCCTTTTTAATTAACGCGAAGCGGAAGTAAACATTGAAAACTTCTTGTGACGACAGCACGAAAAAAAAACAAAAAACAGAATCATGTCATGCAGGTCATATGTGAGGGAAGTTCGATATACAAGCCGCCAATGCTTGCTTATAAAAAACATGTTGATCAACAAGCCATGTAACAACAATACAGCATTATTGAGATGGTTGCAGACAGATATGACGACGCATCATGATATTGCTACACTGACGTTTGAGCATTCGTAAGAATGTTAATAAAGGTATCTGCACATTGCACATGTAATTAAATGTCAATTTGTAATCCAGATCTGACATTTTTGTGGTTTTCATCCTTCACACCGGTGATTTTTTATGGTTGCAGGAATGTGTGGAGTATTGTCTCATCATGCATGTAAGAAAAAGTGTAGTCATATTGTTAACAGATACGTGCCGAGACGAAGCTACTATAAGATACAAATACCTTCTTGACTTTTAGCCAGATCTCACAATAGTCATTTTTAAGTAACGGGTGACTCGAAGTTTTTAACTCGTAGAGGAGAATTCAACTCGCTATACACGTGACCGTTCCCATGATTCAGTTACAGTTGACTCGCCAAAACTCCTCGATAACTCGAACTTTTTTTGTCGGCCCTTTTACGTAAAAAGAATTGTTACTTCTGCAAATTTCAACTCTCAGAAACTGGGTTTGAGGAATGTAATACAGAAGAAATGGGGAGAACTATTGAAAAATATACAGGCTGTAATTTCCGAAAACGATCTATCATTTTAAAAAATTATTTAAAACCGACGGCTAATAACGGCTAATAACGTGGAATAACGTAAACAACCTGAGCCGTAAAAGGAAACAAAAATTACGTCATCCGCTCTTTTTTTGACAAACCCCCGTCTCGTAAGGTTATGGGAAATAACTAAAGGTTCTCTCTGAACATTGTTTCTTCCATAAAATATATAACATATAATAATATATATCTCAAAATATTTTCGGTAAAATATAACACTCTGTATACTAGTATACTAGGAAGTTTAAGTCTGCTTGACCAGCGGGCAAACTCGTCACAAAGTCACTGCGACGAAGAGCATTTTCATTGAAGTTGTGTGTATATTTCTATAGAACTGCACTCCTTCACAGTGATTTTTTAACAAATGTGCCGGCTGGGTTACTGATAAATATCTCATTTGAAAAACGGAAGACAAAATAACTATAAAGAACGTTTAAAACGAGAAACGTTTCTGTTTTATAAGCAACCAGACATTAGTAATGTTGCTTAAAAATGGTGATTTTTTAGTTGTAATGTTGCTTAATTAGTTGCTAAGCATTAATCGAAAGTACATGTTTCCTGTCTTGAAAATCTTTGTGTACGTTTTAGTTGTTCAATTACAGTATCTGAGTATAAAGTCTTTAGAGTGCACAAAACGGAAATTTACTAGTGTTGCTTAAAAACTTGTTGCTTATAAAAAAGAACGGTTTAAAAAAACTGATATCGATGAAGGCTTTTTTCTTGATTAATTAAAATTGCTTCAAGTAAAAACAGAGGTTCGAACTATTATATAATCCTATAAAAAATGTTAGGAAATTGTGAAGGGACGTGAGTATTTCGTTCGAATTAGTGAAAGCTTTGAGCTGACTCGAGTTAACACGCTCCTCCACACCTGTTATTTATCATACATCGAAATCTTCTAACTATACTAATAACAATAAACTATTCGTAAAATTCTGATAATCTATTTTCAAAAATAACAACAATACGGATCGCCGTAAAAAAGGGCCGATAGGATAACGGTGTCAGGACAATACCAAAAATGTTAGGGTTAGGGAAAGGGCTACCTATATTCGGGGGTGGGGAGGGGGATGACATTAAAAACACGTGTCAGCTAAAAATTCCAAAAATAAATCATAAATTATTACATCCATCGCCTCATTCTCAACTTAGATATTAATGATGTTTGAATTGTTTACAAAGAGAAAGGGCGCACCTCAGTAGGGAAATATTTCACAAAATTCTTTTCTACTAAGATTGGATTCGAGTGACTGAAACCGTTAATTGCCGCCTATTTAAAAGTCCGTCTGAAATTTATTTTTAAAACCTCGACTCAACTCTATCATGACTTCCTTAGCAGCTTCGGTCAGTTCTTTATTTAGATGTGGCTTCTTTCTAAAAATATAAAAAGAGTTAGCGAAATGAAAACTTGATAAAGTAGGGCGCACTTACGAAAAGCTTCGTGATTTTAAGGAAATCGTCAAATGCGTCTTTATTGAAAGTTATATTAGCTTCGTTTCATAACAAAAATTGAAATCGACACAAAGTCCGTAACAAAAAATGAAATCGACACAAAGTTCGTAACAAAAATTGAAATCGACACAAAGTTCGTAACAAAAAATGAAATCGACAACTGATAGTAGATATCAGTGAAAAAAAGTCGGCTTTTAATTATTTACCTGATCAACAGTTTGACCGTCGTTGAGATGTGCAAAAGATCCATTTCGAATGCCTGAAACATCGAGGACAAAAATATTAAAACTTCTGCTTTGAAAATGATAACATAAAAGTTTAAAGTTGAAGTGGTGCATACTTTTAAAGCCGATTTCTTCAAATCACTGTTTAGGCAATTATTAGTAGCAGGATGCCTAAAAAGAAGAAAAAACAGCTACCGATCAATTACAGGTTTCTTACAGCTCATAACCTAAGAAATTTCCTGAGTTTTCCTGGAAAGTATGCTATTATTATCCCTGAAAAATCCTAAAAATGATTTTCTCTTAAAATGTTTTCCCTGATTTTGGGTAACTCCTAAAACAAGTTGAGAAACAACAACAGCAAATACAAAAAGTTTTCCAAAAATATACTATTTGAACACAATAAACAATAAACAATGAATTTTTTATCTAAGGACAAAAACCAGGTTGAATGGGTATTATGCAGAACAGTCTAACTATTCTACTTCATTCTTCATTCTTCATCCTTCTCATAATTTTAAAAAAACCCCTAACTTCACTGCCATTCACTGACTTTCCGTGACTTAATACAAAAGCGCCTAATCATCCCGATTTTTCCTGTATGAACCCTGGAATCACTATTCCGAAAAATACCTATCTCAAAAAGGAAATTGTTTTCCATGACAGCATGGCTAAATCCCTATCACTAACATCATTCAAATTTTTAATTCCTATTTTTATAGCCTAAAATCTTATTAAGCTACTACCCCCTGTCTAAACTACCGATGTACATAAACCTGTCTAAACTACCTATGTACTAAAACCTTTCTTGTAAAAAACTCGTTTATGAGGACAATGAGATTAACTTAGGCTCAAACATTGGACCAAAATGTATCTATCAGTAAAGAAGAAAGATCTTGTGGGTGAGTAACTTCCATCTGTCACATTGGCCTCTGACCATTTTATGTTTTGCTTGGATAGATAGATAGACAATGCCTTTGATATAAGATTTCAATCAACACTACGCAAGGTATGAATTTGGCTATCTGTAAATATTATTTAAAAAATGTTAAAAATTATATTTGAAATGCTACGTTCGAAACATAAGCATGATGTAAACATACTAGAAACATATTCTAATCCTGACAACACTGCAACACAATTTATTGGCCTTCATTGCATAATAAATAAATAAATAATAAATAAATAAATAAATAAAAACTTACTTTACCAGATCCCTATCTGAAACTAACTCAACAACTTTATAGGGTACAGACGCTTCAACAGAATGCATCAAATTTTCAGCTAAGGTGGCTTCAGAAGGACAATGCTTCTCGGACATCACTGAGATACGGTTCATGTCCAACTCATTCTGCCTAATACATTCCAATTTTGATACATTAGAAATGACAAAATCATTTCCCTGCAATATCTTTCCTTGTCTTCCCCAAGCACGATCAACACTTGATGTTTCAACTAACTCGTTCTTCAAACTACCATCAGCTTCGTTTAGGAGAATTAATTTTCCTAACCGTGTAATGGAATGATTTTTCTGGCTGTCTTCTAAAGCGGCAGTGGATGTGCTTGTTTCTTCGCAATCAACGTGCATCTCAATCAAATTCCACAACTCTTCGTTGTTCATAATAACATCTTCTACTGTCTGGCAAACTTTATTACTAACTGCAATACTCGACAATTCTTCAGGCATCTCATTATACCAAACCTCACTACTATATAATGTAACACTAACATACACAAAAATCAGAAATAACTTCTCGTTCAAGCACTCTGGGACAATTTCCGGTCAGTCAACGAAAGCTTGAAAACTGAAACTCAATGCCTCTCTGCTCAACACTCAACTAATTATAAAAAGGATTGAGGGAAAGTGTAAAAAAATCCAGGGATAGGGGTCACACCCAACCCTACCATCAAATACTAGAGATAAAAAAGGGCCTTATGGTTGCTTCAATTGTGATTGGCCAACTTACGTACTTGTTTCAAAAACTTCCCTTAAAAGATGTATAATTTGATCATAAATTTCGTTCTTTCACCTGATGTGAAATGTAGAGTGTGAATATAAGGAATATAGAAAAAAGCTTGTTGCTGTATCTGTACTTAGATTTCGGAAAGTTCACAAATATCTTACTAAAGTGGTGAAGATTGGAATAAGAAAAGGAAAATGAAACAAAAATTAAAATGACAAGGATTAACCTTTAATTCATTTCAGTTGTATTATTACTGCAAAAACAGTTTTGTCTGAAAAAATAAAATTTAATCTTTAGTTTGTTATTTTAAATCAAATTTTCGAAACTTTTTGGTTCTTAAGATTTACTGTTGCAATTGAAACCCAATCTGCTTACAATTTTAGAATTTAGAAATTATTCCATAAAATTTTAATTCCTTGAGTGTAGTTTTCAATCAAATTCAAAGATGAGTATCAACATTATTGAAAGAAAACATTTCCTGCTGCACATCAAATTCATCAAAACATAACTCACTTTGCCTGTTCCTTTATTGTCATCGCATCCAAAACTTTATCAGCAACTTCAGTAGAAGGAACAAAGTTTTCTGTAACCTGTGATGATTCGCAAATAAAGGGAATATACTGTTTAAAACAATCCGGAGTTGTAGAAGGTATAAAGTTTTCTGTAATCTGTGATGATTCGCAAGTAAAGGGAACATCCTGTTTAAAACAATCTGGAGTTGATTCACCATCACGTGAATTGTGAAACACATCCTTCCACAGGTTCTCATGATCACTTTCAGCATGATTTAACGTTTTAACCCATTCGTTACTCAAATTCCCATCAACTATCTCTAAGGGAGTTAATTTTCTCGACTGTGTTAAGGCAGTTTCTATAGTAACAACAGTTTTGTTTTTTTCAGTGCAATTGACATCCCTTTCTAAATGATTCCGAAGCTCTGGTTCATTTTCTATGGCTTGAGTCGTAACAATTGAATCACCAGGAATCTGTTTGCTTGATAGCTCCTCTACTGCACTATGCTTTCGAAGCTTTCCATCAGTTTGAGTATTATTCACCAGTCTTTTTTTCCGCTTATGTTTACCAAGGTTTTTTCTAGTTGCTGTATTTTTATCAGAAGAGTCTTTAACATTCTTGAGAAATCGCCCATTTCCAGGTTTTCTTCGGGAATTTTTTCGTTTATTTGGTTTACAGAACTCATCAAATTTCTCATGGGGCTGCACACCATTAACCAACAGTTTATTTTCGGACACAAAACTGTCTTGTGCGGCTGAAAAAACATATATATATATATTATAGATACAATCACTTTATAGGATGTAAGTTTACAAAGAAATATATATATATTATAGATAGAATACAGATTATTATCTCTTCTCTGAAAGTGCTTGACAGTCAGGAGCAATTTTACTTGTAAAAGGATGAAAAGAAGAAAACTTTTTTTTGTTAGCTAACAAAAATAATAAAAAAATAATTATAGATATATATTTCTTCTTAAATTTATATCCTATAAAGTGACTGTAATACATATACATGCTGGAATGAATGAATTTAAAATGAATATTGTAAGCAAATCGCCATTTTGTGGTGTATAAAAAATATATTTATTTATAATAACAATTTTAAAAACTAACTAAGCTTTTCGGACGAATCCATCATCAGGTTATATACAAGTGAATGATGTGAAAAATCATTTTTCATGAATATATTACATACATACATTGAAAGACTCATTCACAAACATTTTTTCATACATTTTGCTTATTTTTACACACCTCTTTTAGTAAAAATAAAACACAATTTTTTCAGAAAAAGCACCTAATTGTTTCCAAAAACAAAAATCTGCAAAAAGTCACTGCAATGGAGAGCACTTTTATTGGAATTGAGTGTATATTTCTATAGAAAGGCACTCCTTTGCAGAGATTTTTAACAAATGTGCCAGTTGGGTTTTGACGCATTCTTTAAACCTGCAATCTTAAAATATGAAATTATGTCAAGTATATTAATGATATCTGCACACAATGTACCTTTTTATCGGATCGAGTGGATTGCGCTGCAATTGAAAAGGTACATTGTGTGCCGATATCATTAATAAATGATATGGCACATTGGTTTCAGTCATATCAAGTATATATTTGACAATTTGTACTTAGTCAATTTTAAATAGGTAAAATAAATATTTGCCAAAATTAATGATCTTATCGTCAAAATGAGACATTCATTCATGATTATCTGAAAAATTTAAATGGTCATTGAAAACAATGATGAGAGGCTAATTAAGTCATGAAGAGAGGCTAATTAAGTCATTTTACCCCTTTTCAACCTATTAGCTTGAATCAAAAACGCCAATAATGATGTTGCGTGATGGTCCATAGGCTTGCTTGAAAATTATCATACATGTTTTGTAATGGACTGTTCGATGAAAAATTCCACTGCAGGTTTTTTCTGTTGTAGCATAAGTAATTAATGTTAACTAAAAATAAATAGTTGATAATAAATCTTAAATCTGAATCAAAACAAATCATGGATGGACAACCTAACAACAAACACATCAATGTATCATACATTATTATCTAAAAGTATACCATCTACAAATATAATAAAAGGCTTATTATAGTAGCCAGATAATCTTAAGATTTTATCTGGGTGTCATGCCGGGACATTGACATCATTGGTTTTATAATTGGCCCGAAAGAAATTTTAATGGCCTGATATTCAATAACACTCTACAATTTCATTTGGTCACACCTAGAAATGCTTACAAAATAGAAAAAAGGAGCTGGAATTGCAAAGACAAACATTATAAAACTCAAATCTCTTGTAATGGAAATTCTTAAATCATATTTACAATTTATATACTATTTTTTGCCTGTCCAGTCAGGCTATCACAACACTGACTTTCAATAATTTTGGTGACCCGAACCAATTTTTGACTGTCCCAGACAGTCAGGCCACCGCTAAGATCAGACACTGGCTGACTTTGGTATTATACATCTTTAACACACTAGCACAATAAGAACATTACACACTAGCCTGGTTAAAAACAGAAAAGGAAGTGTCTACTATTATGGCGACAAGAATTTAATGGCTGATTATTTACAAAGAAATTATTTAATTGCAAACGCAAAAACTAAACAAAGATCTTTGCCATGAAAACATATACATCCATATTTACCAAAAACAGCACATATAACTGAAATTTGTCTCTTACCTTGATTGAAAGCACAAAATGTACATTGCTTTTTGTTCATAGGCAGTTAAAGACATTTGCAAAAATTCTTGGGATAACTGCAACAAATCATATAGTTTCCTCAGATGAATCTGACTGAGCACCTTGAATACTATCAGAAACAATAAAAAAAAGACTGTTTGAAGTCTGTAGGCCCCTTTAAAGTAAGCTCCACGTGAGCTGGGAAGGTACTTCCAGGCTGTGATATCTAGACAACTACATGATAAAAACATTCCATTCAACTACCTATCTTCAGTGTGTTCAGCAAGTGCTCTATTAGAAAAATAATATGAAACAGTACAATGATGAGAGATCACAAAAAAAGGCTCTAAAACATCAGAAAAACAGCCATTTGAATAAAATCAGGCTAAAATTTTCAAAGTATTTCTGATTGATCATGTTTGAAGATGATTCATATACTTTAAAGTCAGGAATTTTTGCTGAAAGAAATTTTCACAAATTTCTTGAATGAACCCTCAATACACAAATTAAAATTAAATGCCTGCAAAAAATCTTTTTGGCTCATTCACGAAATTAAATTCCCACAAAGCTTCATGAAAATTTTCACAAAATCTTAAAATGTTAAAATCGTTTTAAAAAGTAATGATAACACATGTGCAAAAGATATTAAAAGTCTCAGGCTCTTTCGAAATGGTGTAATGTGAACTCTTAGTTTTATTAATTAATTTGTTTTGTTTTTCTTTGTTTACGACTCTTTGGTCTCATTTTGATTTTACATGCTTTCTTTTGTTTCTTTTTCTTCTCCAGGTCTCGGGTTACTTTTTAGCAATTCTTAGTGTGTATATTCTTTATTGTTCTATTACAAATTGGTTTTAATAGATGCAGAACTTGTATATAAGGACTCTTTTTAAAATTTGTAACTTATCTAACTTGATAATGTAAGCATGTGTCTTACGAAAAGCTTTGTATGTTTAAGTGGAATTTCTAACATGTAGTAATATAGTAACTAAACATGTGCATTTATTTCAGTTGATTTATAAACAAAGCTTTCCTAAGTAACACTTACATGTCCAGGTTAAAATAAACATATTTACATAAATTACAACATAAATCCCAACAGGCCTTGAATCTATTCAAGAAAAGAAATTAAAAAACACTTAAAAAATTTTTATTATTACCTCACACCATTATGAAACAAAATCAATCTTTTTGATTCCATTTTATATATTGAATTCATATTGAAATAAATGTTCATGTGTTATTACTAAATTTATGGCAAATAGATACTTCATTTTAAAAGTTGCATTTACAAAAAAAATTTTACAAACATTTTTTAGTTTTTTTCTCAAAGCACAAAAATAAATTATATACTATATATAAAAAATATTTTTCACCAATTCGCGAAAATTAATTCCACGAAAAAAGTTTTACAAAATCCCAATTATGGCCTACAAATTTACTTTACAAATTCAATCTGCCTCTCCCATTTACGCTGACTTAGGTATTTTTAAACTGTATGATCTGGTTCACTTGGTAAATATTCTTTTTCTGATCAAACTTCGCAATGAAGAGCTCCCAACAGTCCTTCAAAACACCACTTGATCTCATGCCTAATCGCGTTCCACTCGATCCAATACTTCTAGACTACTTAATCTTACCCTTAGTCGCTCAAACAGTTTTGGGCACAATTCTATCAAGTATACCTTAAGGGGATTATTTTTTGTGTGGATTAATCTTTGAGGCTTTTGTGAATTTTGGCCAGAATTGCAAAAATAATTCCACGCAAAATGTCAAGCCATGTACGCTTTGCAATTTCGTGAGAAACGTATACACCATAATCGTGGAAGGTTGAGTGGTGGAATTGCTGTATACTTACACGAAAATTCTACTGAACGTCTCAAATGGTGTAAATGAGGCTTTGGTGCTGTAAATTAGACAACATAATAATTGGAGCATGGAGATGGCGGAGTTATATATTGCAGATGCAATACAAAGCAGTCTTCAGTGATCCCCTCGATGAATACAAACAAATGAGAGAAAAGCCAAATATTTCACAGATTTCAGATTTTGATTTCTCAATTGACGATGTTGAGAAAGAAATTGATACTCTGAAGCACAATTCAGCTGCTGGGCCTGATGGTGTGCCTGCTGTGTTTCTTAAAGAATGCAAGTTCACCATCTCGAGACCAATTTACCTGTTGCAAAGAAAATTTCTGGATGAAGAAACAACTCCAGAGATTCTCAAAACAAGCATCATTTCGGAAATTAATAGACCACCTTGAAGAAAATAACCTTTTCAACCAGAATCAGCACGGTTTCAGAGCAGGTAGGTCCTATTTGAGCCAATTACTTTCCCACATGGACACTGTTTTCTCCAACGTTGATACAATCTATCTGGACTTCAGCAAGGCCTTTGATAAGGTCGACCACACCATCCTGCTCAGGAAACTAGAAAGCCTTGGGAACAATGGTAAAGTGTTAAGCTGGATCAAAATGTTTCTCACCAGAAGAACTCAACATGTGTCAGTCAACAGTCACCTTTCTGATCCAACGGAAGTTAAATCGTGCCTCAGGGGTCAATCCTAGGACCTCTTTTGTTTATCATAATGATCGCAGATCTTGATAAGAAAGTTAAATTTGCAATCCTCTCCTGTTTTGCAGATGATATTAGGCTGCTAAAGTCCATCAAAACTGTAATGGACAATTTCCAACTTCGACATGACCTTAACAAGGTCTATGCCTGGACAACTGATAACAACATGAATCTAAACAGTGAAAATTTTGAACAGTTGTCATATGGTAAAGATCTATTTTGCAGACAACAACACCATTATCAGAACCTCCAAACATGTCAAAGATTTGGGGTGATCATCACAGATGATGCCAAATTTGAGGAACATATAAATGCTGTAGTAAAGAAATGCTCTGATTCCAGCTCATGGATTCTGCGCACTTTCAAGTCACAAGAAAAGAACGTAATGTTAACTCTTTGGAAGGCACTTGTTATTCCACATCTTGATTCTTGCTTCCAATTATGGTTACCAACAAGAAGATCAGATATACTAAAGATTGAGATGGTCCAGTGTGATTTTGTCAGAAAAATTAAGGGCATGCAGCCTGGAAAGAAGAAGAGAATGCTACAAAGTAATCTATATCTGGTCAATTGTAGAAGGTTTGGTGCCCAACTTTCAACACACTGAGGGCGGACAGATGGTTGGTGGTATAAACTACTATACACACCAGAGACTTGGTAGAAACTGTTCTACCAGAGTACCCAAGCTTGGGCCCTACAGATCGGAAGTCTGATCGCTAGCAGCTTTGCTTTTCATGGTCCAAAACTCTTCAATGGGCTTCCTAGGAAACTAAGGAATTGTACCAATTGTGCTAAGAACGTCTTCAAAACAAAACTTGGCGTACTGTGCCTGATCACCCTCTTATTCCAGGGTATGTCCAGTTCAGGCAAGCTGACTCAAACAACAGCCTTCCAGATATGAAGACCTGCATTGGACTCAAAGATTTGGATGCATGAAGATTCACAGAAACAATATCAAGTAAGTAAGCGATAAAAACAACAAAAATTACGTCAGATAAAATAGACTGTCAAAGTCACCCCCATTGCCATTCATTGTCAAAGTCGTCCCAGCAGCAGAGCAGTTGACTAGTCATCATTTGGCATGTAGTATCGGAAAATACAAAGAAAATGCAAACATCTTCCTTAGCAAATCTAACAAAGGTAATGAAAGGCAATGGAACAGTCTGTAGAAGTCTTGCATTACTGATTAGCCAAGAAAATTACTTTATTAGTTTAGCTCGCTGGTTTTGTCAAGTGAGCCTCTGTTAAGTAGCCTCCATTAAGCCTCTGCTAAGCCTCCATTAATATTTTATTCTATCCTGAGATGATGCTAAACAATAATCAGGCCTTGTCATAACAGGCGCGCGATCGCTCGCGCGCACGCAAACACGCGCCCAAGTTCAATATTTCTTCCATCACCCGAGCGATGATTCACTCGCGCAGATTTGATAAACAACGATTTCTCTGAGCTATTTATAGTTAATATCTATCAAAAGGAATGATTATATATTTTAGATTGGCTTTCTCTTACAAGTCTTGTTTTTCAGAAAACATGCAGAAAAAAAAAACGTCATGAATAACTTTGTTAATTTCATAACGCCCTTGAAACGAAAACGTAAAAGCAACTTTATTACCAGATCTTTTGATGATCAAGTTCGAAAAGATATTGCTCAAGATTTTACGTTAATGAAATTATAACAATTGGATTATAGAAAAATATATATAGAAAAAAAATATTCTTACTTCATTTGAATAAATAGGAAATATGTTCAAAAATCATAATAGCTAACTTTCAAAAGGCTTTCAAAACAAAGGGTTTTGTTGATACAAAATATTTTTGCAAACAACACCTGTACACAAATCAATTCAGGAAATTTTGTTAATTCATTCTATAGTTTTTAATTATGTTAATATCAATTCCCAAATGAAAAAAATCATATAGTTATGTAGTTGTATTTTCGTTAGTTAAAACTACGTATTTTGTTAAATGAATTTTCACGTGTTATATCGAGGAAGCACGAAGAACTCGTACTTAAAAAAAGAAAGTATAATAATACGCACTGAAGTCGAAGATAAGGGCTGCAATGCCTCCAGTGTTTGGGGTTCACTGGTTAAATCATCCCCCGACTTCTTAATAACTAAAATTCAATCATTTGTAATGAAATTTAGAATCGCGCAGGCCAATTAATTGTTGTCAATTTAGGCGCGGGATTAGTCGCGCGGGAGAGATTTCTTTATGACAAGGCCTGAATAATATTCATAGATGACAAAGTAAATTGCCTAAAACGTCTTTAAACATTCCAAAACACTTACTAAAAACTTATTTATCTTCAGGAAACACTCAAAAATCACCGAAAACAGTCTTGACCTCTGTGGTGGGGACATCACAGCGGAGGAGGAGATGCATCAATGTCATCTGTCAGCTCTATCATACCATTGTTTTCAAAGTTTTTGTGTTTTTGAGACTTCACTACAGATTGTAAGATATGTTGGTTTTCTAAAAAGTATTGGCGCTATTGCAATTCGTACCCCCTAATATTATTCACGATTCTGATGCAGAATTTCACGCTGTCAAAATAATAGTATTTGCAAAAAAAGTATTTGCAATAATCAAAATAACATGATAAATGATTTCCCCACTATCATATTTATTTAGAGTGCCTGCTTCCCTTACCGCTATGTGCCGCTTGCCGCTAACTTTGAGTTTCATGGTTTATTTCCTTCATTTAAAGACAACAAATCAAACCAAACTATTATCTAAAAGTACCGTAAAACGGGGTAACTTCGGACGATTTTTCAACTTTTCTTATAATAATTTAACAAGTAGGAGTCTAATAATAATAAAACTTACTGAGTAAAGCACTTGTATTGTTGTCTTTTAGATACCCAAAGTTCAAAATGATCAATGAAGAAACGATAAAGATATCATCACATAAACATCGAAATTTGAAAATTACAAGATGGGGAAACTTCGAACGTCTACCATTTACTTTTAAGCAGTGCCGATTCAATAACAAAAACAACTACTATAAAGAGCCGACTAAATCAAAATTATTGTTAAAAATTTTATGACAGCCGATTTAATAGTGTGAAAAGTAATTAATTCTTTAATGCACTGTCATTTGTAGTACGATTGTGATGTATGTCCTAGTAGTACGCATGGGAGTCATTATTAATTATCGACAATTGCAGCTGGACATACCGTTATCAGCTGATTCACTTCGGTTTACGGCTAATTGTAAGAAGCTATCCTGAATGGCGGAATGGGTGGCCTTTTAGGGCGGAAAACAAGAGGTAATTGAAAACCAAATAACTGGAGGAAGAAAAGCTAAGATACATCCAATTATTCTACTTAAATGTTATAAAAAATAATTAAAATGTCATCACTTTAAATATTGTGAAAAACGGCTTCAAGTGACGTATACTGAAAAACGTCTGTTTTTCTTCATTTTCTTCTTCATTAAATAAAGATTATACATCTTTCTTGTGGTAAACCAGAGAAGACATCACGACGAAGCTAAAAACGAAAAAACTATGGAAAAACATTTATTTTTCGTGAAGTTACAGCCGTTTTTTGTTCGTTTCCGAAGTTACCCCGCGTTCCGGAGTTACCCCGTTTTACGGTATATTCATTCAGCCATCATTATGGAAAGTCTCAAAGTGAATTGCCAAATACTTCTGATTAATAGAGTAAAATCTAACACTGGGTCGCAATCATTGTGAAAAATAAATGCTTCAAAATTCAGTGTCATAAATAACGGAGCATATCGATTCCTTGTTATTCCTCTGCTGTCCTGAATGTTACCAACATCTGAGATTTTTTCCACACAAACAGTTTTCCTGTATATATCGTATATACACGTGAGTAAATCATCTAAAGTTTACAGCAAGGTAATTCTGTAACCACGTGTCCTTTCTCTGCTATAGCAACAAAATTTGTTCTTGTTAGCACTGATTTCAGCTTGATTACTCAAACAGTTAAATTTTTTTTACAGACATTCAATTAGCGCGAAATCCCACGTTGATAATACCACCCATAGATTTATCATTCAAGAAAATGTAAAACTTGTTTCGTAGACCTTTTCACCCAGCGGACCCATTGTCATTAAAAAATTTTTATTGCGTTAACGCTTTTTATCAATTGCAATTTAAACTTTTTTGCAATTGCAATTTGAATTCTGTAGGATCATTCTAGCGTGTATCCTCCGCATGTTGAAAATCTCCATCACAAGTATAGAAACAATTGATTTCATATGTTGCGAGTGTAAAAAATAATTCAATACATGTTGATAATTACATTCGCGGTTCATGCTTTTAACAAATTAACGATGTCTGTGTTTATCGTATAATTACTCTGCAGGCTCACAATAGGGCAATTCCCATCACGTGTCTCGATTTTTGCGATCAAAAGTTGACTTGTCGAGATGGCACTATTGTTTTCTAAAAAAACTTCGCTCATAAAAATATGGCTGCCTTCGATTTGTAAACAGTAAAGGCATGCATTTTTATTAAGCCTGTGGTTATCTTATTTCTGTTCTAAGGAGGAAAGCACTTAAATTGAGTGAAAAAGGAATTAAACTGTTACTATGAACACTAAATTCCACAAAATTTTGTTATTTGCATCACTTTTGACGAACGTGAAATTATATAGTTAGCGGAAAGAGGAGCAAGTTAGCGGAAAGAGGAACATCACCCCGATGATGTTTACAATTACAGTATTTGTTATCAATCTTATTCTCCTTGTTTGTTCTTGTTGATTTAGTATCTAGAATGACCAATTGTGGTGCTAAATCCATTTAACTGTGTTTTTACGTTTGCATTGACGAATTTTGCAACATTATAATTAAAGTTAGCGGTATGGGGAGCAGGCACTCTACCACCTTTTTTAAAAAAAGACTTTTTGTTACCCAGTTATGGCACAATTTTGTTTCTACTCTCATATTCACGATCGAAGTCCCTGATTGAAGTATCTAAGTTAATTTTCTAAAATTCCTTTAAATTCTGAGAAAATTCCAACAAACATGCAAAAAAGTGATAATCTAACTTGACATGCTTTTGTTTTCATAGCTATGCTGCCATCTTCTGAGAAAAAAATTGTGTACTTCAAAAAATTTATTTATTTATTTGTTACGCTTCACCCTGAGTGTCATTGGGCGGCCATCTCGGATCGTAAAACAAGAGACGAATGTTCAATTTGTTTGATTTTATGTCTAATTAAACTTCTCGTCTCCAGATAATATTACACCAAAGTTTGCCCGAAAGATTTATTAGAGAATGGAAGATTATGGAACGGGCATTTCTGATGATGAAAAGGTGAGTTCACTGAGTTATTAAGGGATTAAAAAAGTGTTTAGGCTTTTTAAAGTAATTATATCATAAGGCATTGTGATAAACATAAGTCGAGCTGCTCAGGACTATGTCAATTAAGATCGATTTCTCCTTGAGAAGAAACTAATTCCTATCTGAAATTTTCGTTTCTTAAATGCCTAATCTGATAAAAAGCTGCCTTAGTGTTAGTGATTCTTCATTTTTCTAAAAATAAAAATTATGAAATGGGTAAATAGAAAGTACAATACATTTGAAATAAGAAGACTTTTCAATTGCAAATAACCTTCATGAACACAAAAGATAAACAAAGATTCTTGTCATAAAATTTGTATCATCCATACTCACCTAATAAAAAATCAGAACATCATAACCGTCCTAACAACCTCAGACATCCTTCCTAACTTCAGACCCAAAAAAAAACATATCTGCAAAATTCAAACTACATCAGTAATAATCCATACTTCACTGTAAATTAAATCCATAACTTATCATAACTAGACTTAACAAATTTAAACTTTTGAATATTTGTCAACTTTACCCTCTTGAGACACACGTTGCACTGAGCTTTGCAATGTGATTACGTGTGTGATTTAAGGCTCTATCTAAACAATGGATCCATGGAATTCACACAGACCTTTTAAGTTATGTATCTTTATCATGATGCATATGGTCCAAGTCTCCCGATTCTTACAGGAGTCTCCCGATTTTAGTATTCAACGTACCCAATCTCTCGATTCTTAAAGCAACCTCCTGAATCCTAGAAAGTTGCTCAATTTGTTTTCTTATTTTGTTTTTCACAGTGTCTTCAACCACTGTTGGTAAGGTAATTTTAAAATTTCCTTTGTTATACGAATCTGTTTCTTCACCTAATGAAAGAATATGAAAACATGTGGTACCAGTAGGCCTCGCTTTCATGTTATTCAATGAACACATCTAAGTTTCCAACTCCCTTTTTTAACTTATGGGGAAAATAAGAAATTTTAAAATCAGACATGTGTGAATATTATTGGTCTCACGGGCATGCGGATTCGCCATTTCGTGTTTGCATGTGTGTGAAGGTGCGCAAATATGATCTCCGGCCTAAGTTATGATCGGCTAAGTTTTCATTGTGATTGCACTTTTTTTCAACATAACGATCTTGTGATCATCAGACTTAAAACGTTATGTTAAGCGCTGTGAGAGTAAAATCGCCCTGTCGAAGTCAGGAAAGCTGTCTGAAGTTTAGGACAATATTGATGGTGACTGAAAGTAGAATTGATTGCCAGCACTGGATTTGAGATGGTGTTTTTAATTGACAAGCATAGTTCATAGCTTGCACTATTTCAGGATTAAGAGTGCTTTCTTTCTTACAATTACTTTGGAATAAGAAGCTTCAGTACGTACTGAAGTCCTGCTTATTACTTTAAATACTTCGGCAAATTTAATCATGCCTTTCACAAAGTATGTTGATGTCCTTAAAACCATGATATTCTTCACAATGCTTTCAAGGAACAATTTGTTAGTAAATTTTAATTTATGCGACACTTCTGGGAATTTTTTTTCTTTTGTCTTTCTATGAAGTTATTTCAGTGTGAATTTATCTGTGTTTCTTGGTGTAATTTCAAAATGAACCTGGAAAATTTTACATACATACAAGTTTGGTCTTTATATATAAATGGTTTATTAGCTTCAATATAAAATGTGGTCAAATTGTGGTTAAATTGTGGTCAACTTGGGACACCCTAATAATAATTTCAGGGGCTGCAGAAAAAGTTTTCTTTTAATGTCAAAGTTATCTTAAGTTTTGTGAAAAGTTTATGGTATGTGCGGTGCCTTATAAAAGCCAAAAGTCTAAAGACACGCCGTCACATTTTCATGTTGATTATATGATGATTATGTTTTCTAGTTCTTATGAAAAGAGGACCTCTCGGTGATCATTTTGTAAACAAGCCTATCAGGTTTTATAAAAGTTATAACATTAATTCCAAGGTCTAATGAAAGTTTTTGTTTGTGATAGTCATATTTAACCTTAATGGGATCACAAAACAGAACACATTAATACTTGCGGAAAATAATGTTGTTCATTTGTTAAACCTTTTATACTTATGCGAATTCTTTCTGCTCTAAGTGGAGAAATGAAAGTATTTCTACGCTGAATGATCTATTTTATTATTTGTAAACGAACACAGGAAATGTTTATGTCATGCAGTTTCTTTTCATTTCTCAGTTATGCTTATGTTAACCAAAATGAATGGAATCCACATACTCTGTGGTACTGAAATTACATGAAATAAGTGTGTATATCATTCACATGACGTTCCACGACTAGTTATCGTTACTTTTTGACTTTTTCAGGTGAAAATTGCTTCAAGTTTCATCAGTCATGCACCACCAGGAGAATTTAATGAAGTTTTTAATGGTGAGTAGGAAGGAGTCTGTGATTTTCTCTATTTGAAAGATTATTGTAACTTTTCTATGTGCTCTCTTAAGGGGCTGGTTCATAGAGGGCTGTCCTGCTTGACTGGACTGGCCCAGCAAGGCGAGATTTGCTATTAAGGAGCACATAGAAATACTCGATTTATTCATATACAAGCCAGCTTGCCTTGCAGAGGATCTTGCTGGTTTTTACCGAGATCTCCGCAAAGTGAGATGAAAATTTTACATTATGAGCATTCCATCTCAGGCCTGGGATTTTAATAGACAGAATGCCTAAACAATATGGAAAGGAATGATGGTGCCAGTGCTGGACCTGTTGTTAGTGAAAGTTCTGAAGAAGTACAAACAAAAACAATGAGAAAAATTTTTAAATTTAATTCGAAAATGATTGAGGGTCTCTAACAGCAATTGAGTTGTATAAGTCTTCTATGGAATTCAAAAACCTATACCGAAACTTTGACAAATTTTACATGCGGGTGCAAGAAGCAATGGCTAAAATTTATAAAAAACGATGAAAAACGATTGTTTGACCAGTGAAGCTACCAATTATCTCCAAATGTAAACTTTCAATCCTACCCTGGTTGAGAGGGATAAAAATCACCCTGGCTAGCCGAATAAGGACACACAAGCGGGACAGCCAGCATCTCCATGTGAGCAGCCTTTTAGCAAGCATTTGTAATGTAACAGTATGAATCCTAGTTCGGTTTATTGAAAAACTGTTAGTGATTAAAGGTATCCTGTCACAAAAAAATCTAATATGATAGAACTTAAAAAATTTGATTTCAACTTTGGAATATCTAGTTATGCAAATCTAAGATCTTGAAATTGAGATCTCGGAAACAACAAAGAATAAAAAAAACGTGAAAGAGAGGCGCCAAAATATAATTTTTCGTCACAAGATCTCATTTTACATATTATTACAATTTTTTTTATTTTCAGATGTAAGAATTCTTGTCAATGATGACCATTTGTTAAAGGAAAGGGCGTCTGCGTAAGTTTTCAATAGTCTGCTCATTCATCTGATTTGTGTATTGAAGTTCATTTTGCACTTATTAAAGGCATACTTGGAGCATGTAGCATTTCTAATGAAGAAGACTTTAAAGTTTCTACAAAAACAAATGTGTTCATGTTGTTTTTAATAAGTCTATGACATGAACATTAGAGCATAGAACAGTATGGTTTTGGTGTATGTATGTTGTGAACACATTACATTCTCGGAGATCAGGGATGACTGTGAAGCAATAACAACAACTAGAAGTTTTTTTCAACTGTCATTATGAGTGTGAATCCAGCTACACTTATAAAATTATTGATTTTAGATAAGAGAGAGTCGGTGGGTGGTTGTACATCTCTTGTATCTGTGTGTTAGTAGTTTTCGAAGATCAATAACATTTCTTCACCTTCTGTACTTTCGTTTACTTTAGAGCATTTGCACAGTATAATACTGACCAGTTTACACCTTGTAAACTTGAAGGCAATGACGACCTAGTGTTGATCACAAAGCATGCTCATCTAGGAAAGTCCACCTTTTTTGATCCGCAAAGTAAACAAAAATTCCATTACGACCATTTACGCAAAGTAAGTAAAACCATAGATGTTTTGTTTTCTAAATAACCATATTACTATAGTTACCATCGGTTTACAAGCTCATTCTTGACGTTCTTAAATTTCTTGTTCGTGTTAAGGAAGCCAGCAATGTTGAACCGCACGAAACAGATCAACCTTCTGAATCGTGGAGGTCTGCCGTAGATGATGCTGTGCGAAAATATGTTAAAAAGCATTATCCAAATGGCGCCACGACAGTGAGTTTTGCATTTAGATTTGCTAGTAATTATCCGTTCCATTGTGGCTGTTTGTGTTTTTCTATAGACACGTCTGCTTACTTACGTAGGTTTATGGAAGCTCGTCTGGTGGTGACATCACTATCACTGTTTGCATAGAAGATCATCAATTTCAACCTCATAATTTCTGGTAAGGGATTGGTCATAATAAGGTCGCTTTTGTGTTCTAGTTCTTAAATCCTGCATTTAATACATTAGTGTCACTTTATAAACAACAACTTTTTACCAGTAGTAGTCTTCCATCCTACAGCACACTCTCACAACCCTTACTAAAAATTGCCCAGAAAATAATAAGGAGTAACGAATGCTGTCATATAACTTTCAATGTTTCCTTGAAACTGATTGATAAATCCTTGCTTAAAACAAAACTTGGGTATATCAGACAGTTTTTTGTTGTTGTTGTTGTTGTTTTTCAAATAAAATTTTATCAAATAAAGAAACCAAAAATGAGTAACTTCATTCTACCACATAAGAATGATATGGACACTCTTACTAAATTATATTTACGTTGTCATACTCTGAATAGTAAACTTCAAACCATCTGTGCATAGCTTTGGAACATAAATATTTGTAACAAAATACGATTGGACGAGTGTTTTTGTTTTCTGCCTAACGTTAGATCAATGTCACTTCAATCGAGTGCAATCAATTTGTTAGTCAATTTTGTGGGATGAAAACACCTGTTTGTAATTTTCCCATGAAATCAAGGAACGTATTTGAATTGAATTTGCTGGAACACTTTGAAAAGCAGTGCTGACTTTTTTTTACAATGTAGTTTGTTCGTATCCAAATCAACGGCCTTGCATATATATAAATGAAACCTAAGTAGACACTGTACAGGTCAAACTCCTTTAATACTTCATGGCTGTCTGTGATTGAATTTCTAGGAATGGTCGCTGGAGATCTGAGTGGTCGATTACCTTCAATTCTTCGGGTGGCTCAGCTGAGATCACAGGCCTCATCAAAGTACAGGTATACATCTTATACTCATTGCTCTGCTTTACGTCCTTTTAGTTTTTGGGAATATGTAAAGCCTATGCTGATCATGTTATACAACCAAAATTCTTCAGAATTGAATTTCTTTTGAGACGGCCTGCTTAAGTTCTTTTTTGCCCGCACAGTGGGAAAATTGCGAAAGTGTGCATGTCGATAGAAATACAGTCTACTCTCGATAAGTGGAACCTTCACGGGACCAACAAAAATGTTTCCACTTATCGAATGTTCCACTTATCCGAATAAAATAAGAGAGGTTTGTTAGTGCAGGGACCGGAGAAATTGGTTCCAATAAACGAAAGTTCCACTTATCCGGGGTTCCAGTTATCGAGAGTAGACTGTATACACACTTTTTCAATAAAACTACTCTTTATCGCAGTGACTTTTTGTGACCAGTGACCAATGTTAAAAAAAAAGAAGAATTAGATGAACAGGCTTTTGAATGACCTATAGTGTAAGCGCATTCTTTGCTTGCATTTTTTTCATCAGATTGTAACCTGACCTTAACGAAACATGTATTACGCCGACTATCTTTTTTCTTTAGGTTCATTATTATGAAGACGGAAACGTTCAGTTAGTTTCCAATAAAGAGATTTCGAAAGATGTTAATATTTCCGTAAGATCGTCCTCTATTTGAATATGTGTTTCACGCTTAGTAGTTGGTTTGCCCTGGGTTTTTAGTTTGTTTAATTTTTTTTACATTTAATCAAATAATTGGCAAGTCCCAAATAGAGCACAGGTTCGCGTGCACGTGTTTTGTTTTGAACTCACTTCAAAACGTTTAATGAATAATTTAAAGTATTATCCCGTGTGAAAAGTGTCTTTGTGTTCATTAAGGCCTGTCTACACTTATAGGTAGGTTTTTCTTTTATGGACTGTTTTTTTTTATTTGAATTCTAATCCTTAGGATGCAGCCAATCTTGCCAAGGATATCGTTAAAATAACCGAAGATGCTGAGTCAGCTTACCAGGTCAGTTGTAGCAGTAGTGTGTTATTTATTCATTTATTTTATCTTCTCCCTTGTGATAGGGTTTTTGATATGAGATTCCATGTCACACTACCCTTGTCTTTGGACTTTGGAATAAGTGTATTTCAACTAGGAACATATCCAGTTGGCCAATTGGTTGAAAAATCACTGCGAAAGAGTGCACTTCCTGGAAATATTATACACTATTTCAATAAAAATGCTCTTCATAGCAGTGAACGATTTTGACGATTTTGACATGTCTGTGTCTCGTCGATATTATGTTGATGTTACTGTTTTTTCAGCGTGCCATTGGCGACAACTATCAGACCATGTCGGATACGACCTTCAAAGCTTTACGGCGTCAACTGCCCATCACACGTACCAAAATCGACTGGAATAAGATCGTATCATATAGCATTGGGAAAGAGTTGGCAAAAAGTTAAATTATTTCGTTGTCGTATAGATTTTTTTGCAGTAAAACATGATTTTTTTTAAGCTTCGTCGTCTTGTTGCAGAGTTTTTTTTATATATTGATTTTCTTGTCATTGTCAGTAGTGGTGCTTTCCTTTAAGTAATATTTGACGTATCGACGTGACGATTTTTATGTCGCCGACGGTCCGGTATGACGTCTTTGTTGTGCACTACGTTTTATACCACCAAGAACTTATTGAGCATTTTGTTTTGTTATTTTCTATTAATTTGAAAGGGCTTGAGTGAGAGGTTGCTTTTATAACTATTGAATACCTCCTGCACAAAACTGAGAATAAAAAAACAGCATCATCGAACAAAAAAACACGCATAGTATACACACAGATAGCTATATGAAATCTTTTCTGTATGTTAATTTATGGAGGAATGTAACCAAAGATGTTTGATTATCCATTTTCTGCGTGTTTTTTTTTTTGTTTGTTTATTTTTTTAATGCTTGATTTGGTATCATCAATCTGAATATCTTTTTGTCTCTTTCGCCTCTTTTCTCTCTGTTACTCCATCGCTACACAAGGAATTGGTCGAGTTTAGAATTGGGGGAAAAGAGGCAAAGGGTCAAAGAAATTGTATATTGTGAATATAATTCTTCATCACTTCAACATAAGCTTCATATTTTATGTCTGTAGTTCGGTAGGTCATGTAAAGCCGGCACGATGGGATGATAAACTTTTGAAGCACAATTTCTTCTTTTCAATTCCATAAACTTTTAAAGTCTTTGGCCTCCCTTTCCTAAGTGGGATAACTTTTCCCAGTACGGCGTCCTTACCTCACAAATACACATGTTCGACGTCAGCAAACTGTGTTTATACCATCGCTCTGAAAGTGATGATGCACCACAAGGAAAACATTTTATGAAGTTCTTAGATGGAATACGTAACAATTACAAAGATTAGAAGAGGCGTGTATCGTAAATATTCATGGAATACACGTTTTTTAGGTCAGACCTTAGTAGCAATGTTGCTTAAAAAATGATCATTTTTTAGTAGTATTGTTGCTTTAAGTCTTGAAAACCTTTGTCTAAGCTTAAGTATCTAAGTACAAAGTCTAGGACATACTGCAACCTTAGCGTAACAATTTTAAGAAATGTGCTGTAGCTAATGCTAGTGCTGCATCATTTCAAAATTTCATGTTGCTAATTCATGTAATGTCCATGTAGTACTGCTGCTTAACTTTTTCAGTGTTGCTTATAAACGTGTTGCTTATTAAAAAAACGTGCAAAGTGTAACCGTTTATTTTCCCCATGATGCCGTTAGCGCCCCAAGATTTCTCCGCCCTGTAATAAGAAGGATTCTCACGCACGCGGCACAGGTTGCCATCTTATTACATCATAATGGCGGCAGTTTACAGTGATGATGAAGATGATATTCCAGAACTTGTAGAAGGAGAAATATCAAAGACTCCAGTCACAATCATTACTGGGTATCTTGGTGCTGGAAAAACGACTCTTCTTAATTTCATCCTTACAGAACAACACAACAAACGAATAGCCGTTATTTTGAATGAGTTTGGCGAAGGTTAGAGAGCTCTCTACCACCACCTCCTCCATCCAGTGTTTTTTATAAATTTGAAACACCATGTCCATGCCATCTGTTGTCTTTCCGCTAATTTTTCATCAGCGTCGATTAGGGTGGTTCTTTTCCAAACAGGTTGATTGTATATATATAAGAAATCTGATAAAGTATGAAGATATGAAGAAGAGATAATCCTCTCCAAAATTAGTCATCATAACCCAGCCGGCACAAAGACGTCTAAAAGACGTCGCATTTGCCGTCTAAAAGACGTCTAAAAAACGTCTATTTTGTCCGCTTTTAAGACGTCTAATCTAAGATGTCTATTAGGCGTCTTGTCAAGATATCTAAAAGACGTCCTAAGAATGCGTCTAATTCCAGAGAAAAAACCTGATCTTTCCAAGAAAACGACAATATCGATTATGGGGTGACTTCGATCAGCTTATGAGAAGCGCCAAATTACTTATAATTATATTTGACAATGTTTTTAAAGCGCCATTATTACAATATCAACAGACCACCATTTGTCATCCGCGGTAAATGTTCGACCGTAAAAAATCAGCGAATGCTAATAAAACAAAAGATATTTACGACGTTCACACGTGTGACCCTCGTTAATACGAAACGAAATTAACATTGAAATTTCATTGTATCTCAAACAAAATTTTTGAGATCTATCATCATGGGGAAAGAGCACGCTTATTAAAATTTCTTCGGTAAGTCATTAAATCTCCCATGAGATACGACGACTTTTCACGAAGTTCTTGCGAACATGTAACTTATAGCGATATAAAACATTCGGTTTTTTCGTGTTTTTATAAACACGATATTATCGATAAAGGAATGAGGAAAAGAAAAACAGAATATAGCGGTGAAGAACAGAATTTCTTTCAGACATATTATAATTTTCTTTACATTCAGCCTCTATACTTCACATATGTACCAAAAATGTCCAGGCTAAACTCTTGAATACGACGTAGAGCGATGACCAATGTGAGCGGTGAAAATTTTGATGTTTTTCGTCGTTAATTTCGGAAGAAATTAATTGTTTCGCTTGAAGACGATTCTGATGATATTTTACAATGGGAATCTAAATGAAAATCTTAAAAAATAAGAAAAACGAACTTTAATTTCAGAGTTTAAACAGTTTATTTTTACTGATCGAAGTCACCCCGCTGATCGAAGTCACCCCGCTTTACGGTACTTTTTCATACGTAATACAACAAAACAACAAAAGAATAGTTAAGTTTCTTGCTGAAATACATAACGTTTGAAAAACCCTGTCTTGTGTTAGATACAACTCATCATAACTTGGAGGAGGCTTTAGTTCATGGTATGCTAGCAAAGCATCTTCATTTTCGTACACTTGCATTTAGAATCGTATCTCTTATTATTTCTTCCATATCTCATCACCCTGGAATGAAATAAAGAAATACAAAAATAATGTAGGGAGCCTTCTGTATAAAATAACATTTACTAAGCCAATACATTTACACGTTTTGCAAGAGACTTTTTTTCTCTAACATCCAAAACAAAGCATCGAAAGAGAGCAAAAAATACTTGCAAAAATCCAAATCAAAGGTTTGAAGAATCCAAATGATCAAGTATGTGAATCTGTAAACATAAAGAATACACCCATCATTTAACATTAAAACTAGAGCAAATCAACAAAATTGCTGAATATACATGTTATTACCTTAGCAAAACAACCAAAGATTTTACTAAATTTCATTAATATTGGGAGTTAAAGATTAAAAGATTTACTTACATATTTTTGTAAACAGCACGACCAAGAACTTTTCGAAGGAACATTTTTGAAACTGCTTAAGAATTAATTTGGTTCAGATACAATAATCACGGGGTGGTAAATAGGTAGCAGTATATCATAAATATCGAAAATCAACCAGCTTTTAAAAAACTAAGCATCAAATATGATCATATGACATTAATTCATTTGTCCTCGTAGTTTGACATAACAACATAACAACATAAATAGATTATTAAACTAAATGTTTCACCCCGTCATGAAATCGAATATCAAACATTCGAAAATCGAATAAAACGGAAAGAATAAAAAAGACATAATTAAGACGTCTTTAATATGTCTTGAGAAAGATGTCTTTTTAAAGGTGTTTAAAAGACGTCTTGGAAGTGCCAAATAAATACGTACTTTTAAAGACGATTTTTAGACGACTTAGATTTTTCAAGATATCTTAAAGACGTCTAAAAGACGTTTTAGCTAGACGTCTTTCTAAAGACGTAACTTAGATTGGATTTAGACGTCTAAAAGACGTCTTGTGTCAGCTGGGAAAAAAAAGTAGGTAAGTAATAGGTTAATTGATTTGACCTAAACAGAAAACTATTGTTGTGCATCCATACTCACCAGAATCACCACATATAACAAAGGTTTGATTTTATTTGAGCTTTAGCAACTATTTTATTTTGTTGTGTTAACACTATATACACTTAAAATGCTATAATTCATTTCTGCTCTTTTGGGAAAAAACCTGGAAAGAAATATTTGTGAGGTAATTATATCAACTGGAATTTTAGGCACTATCGCACTTTCGTACCCCCTAATGCTATTCATGATTCTGATGCAGAATTAAAGCTGCTTATTTATTGATATCTAAACCTAACCCGGACCCTAATGTTATCTTAATGTGTTGCTTTTGAGACCCAGGTTCAGGTATGTAATCAGCAAAAAATTCTGCATCAGAATCATGAATAGTATTACGGGGGTAATACTATTCATGATTCTGATGCATTTTAATGCAGAATTTTAATACAAAAGTGCAATAACTCCAAATTTTTTGGTCTTGAATTTTAAGTGAACCAAGTGTGTTTTTAAAATTTCTTGTGCAAGTCAATTCAAGATTTTGTTTAGGCTCTGCACTTGAAAAATCTTTATCAATTGGCAAAGATGGAGATTTGTATGAAGAATGGTTGGAATTACGAAATGGATGTTTGTGCTGCTCTGTCAAAGACAATGGAGTGAAAGCGATTGAAAATCTCATGAAGAAGAGAGGAAAATTTGATTACATCATACTGGAAACTACTGGTCTTGCCGACCCAGGTATAATATAATATTCATTTCTTTGAAAAGTTGTATACTAAGCTGACCATTTCACTTTGTTTACAAATATGATGATCACAGATCACTTAGACTCACAATTTTTCATTTTTCATTTTTAATTCTGCTTACTGAAGTACACACTATCAATTTCGGGAATTTTTTGAGTTTTTGAATTTTTGGATCCATAATAACTAACTAATGATGACGGAACTGTGTTGGTTCTTTGATATAGATTGTTATGTATGTAAAGTTATGTATGTAAACACTCTAGGACCTGGCTCTGATAAATTCCTATGAATCTAGTTTATTAGTTTCAGGTTATAAGAATGGCTAGCATAAGTTTAAGTTTGTGATGTTATGTTTTTAGGTCCAATCGCTATGATGTTTTGGTTAGATGATGGGCTTGGAAGTGATCTGTACTTAGATGGGATCATTACTGTTGTCGATTCAAAGTATTGCTTGTATCAACTTCAATCAGAGAGTTGTTCTGTGGAAAAATCAAACAATTCCAACGCCATTGTTGTTGATGAAGATCTTAGTACATTTTCTCAAGTCCAATCTGAACTTGAGGATACTGTAAAACCCAAGTTGGTCAATGACTTTTCTAAGCAAGTTGCTTTAGCTGATATCATCATACTCAACAAAACAGATTTAGTAACTGGACAAACCCTGAATAAGACTAAAGAAAGAATTTTAATGATAAACTCAGAAGCCATGTTCATCGAAACATCCTATAGCAAAGTTGATATTAACCAAATTTTAGATATGCACGCTTACGATACTGGAAAAATTAATGCTCGAGGACAGATTTCTTCACTAAATGAAATATCATCTCATATAGATGAGACAGTGAGAACTCATACTTTTGAGTTTGATGGCTTACTGAGTGAGAAGAAACTAGATCATTGTTTACAAGAATTATTATGGTGTTCAGAATCATCAAAACAGAAAATATTCCGATTGAAGGGAGTTGTTAACCTGCTGGAAAATCGGAACCACTCCTTCCAAATACAAGCTGTCTACGACATGTTTGAAAAGTATAAATTGCAGACCAGCGAACCAAATAATCGCATTATTGTAATTGGCCAATATTTAAATGCAGAAAACATACGTGATTTATTTCTTAGTGCCAAAGAATGATGTCATGATACTTTTTGTTATTTGTGTTTTGAATTTTATAAGTCACGTGATTAACTTGTTTTTAGTTACGTCTGTAGTGAACTGTAACGGAAAAAGGATAATTTTTGCAAAAGCAGTGGTCCTTCGGGAAGCTCCTTAAAGTAGCTCTTAAAGAGGTGTTTATCAGTTGATTTGATCTCCTCATCTATAAACAAATCGTTTATATATAACATTCCTCTGGTGGTGTCAATTTTTTTCAGTGAATTTGACTAAATGGTGCTTCTTGACGGATCTCAAATTCAGATAGTAAAAAAATATGCTGGACTTTTTTATCATATCTAACTTCTGCTTCTCGGTTCCAGTTTCTTTGCGTCATGGTTGAATGGGTAACATAATCTACCGAAAATATGTGACTGTGACATGCTTGTTTTCATTTCAGTGATAAGACTATATGGCATGTTATCAATCCATTGTACAAAAAACTTTGTATGTGTGTAGCGGTCAAGATGGCATACATCTATAGGTACTTTGGTAAACCCGGTTCAATCAAGGTATCGTTTTGAACAAGGTACACTAGTTTCTTTCCATTCTGATGTGGTGAATACTGTATGCAAAGGGCATACTTCATGCGTTACTTCAGTAGTAGAACCTTCAACTCACCAGAAATACAAAGTTAGAAAGTTCCAATATGGCAGCCATACTTTTAACTGATCTGAAGTAACTGAAAACAGTTCAAAAGTCATGGTTGCATGTTCAATCATTTTTTACATAATTCAGTGACATCACCCGCCCTCCTTTTTAACAGTTTTAATGCCTTACAAGCCCCAATGAGCATTGCTTATTATACCTATCTATACGGTTTCTTCTTGAAGAATTGGACTTAGTCAATCCCTGTTGTCTTGTGATAAGTTTTTACCCTGGAGGCGGTATCACATGTGTTTCATACAATCGAACAACTGCTCGCTTGTTCCACAGTTTTCCTCTTTGTTTCTATTGTTTTTCTTCAATAACTATTAACTAAAGATACTTCATGTTGTAGTCGCTGTGTACACAAGGTTACCTCAGCAACAAAATGATGACGGACTCGGCTCGTGGGTGCGGAATGGAGGGATTTTTACCCCTCCACAAAACAACTGGTGGTGGAATTGTTAATGAATAAAAGATGGCTGTTAAATTGGAGTTGTGTTTGCTTCATTTGTTTCCGACTGTATCCTAGCAATGGTTCATGTCATTTTGTCTTATACTCAGTGGTGACATCATCGTACTCAACAAAACAGATTTAGTAACTGGACAAACCCTGAATAAGACTAAAGAAAGAATTTTAATGATAAACTCAGAAGCCATGTTCATCGAAACATCCTATAGCAAAGTTGATATTAACCAAATTTTAGATATGCACGCTTACGATACTGGAAAAATTAATGCTCGAGGACAGATTGCTTCACCGAATGAAATATCATCTCATATAGATGAGACAGTGAGAACTCATACATTTGAGTTTGATGGCTTACTGAGTGAGAAGAAACTAGATCATTGTTTACAAGAATTATTATGGTGTTCAGAATCATTAAAACAGCTAAATTTAATTCCTTAAGGCTCAAATAGACGGTACAATTTTCTAGATCAATTTTCTGAAAATAATATTGATCTAATATTGATCCTGAATTGCAATGTGTATTTTGTTTAAAAATTACAAACCAATAATATAATCATGACGCAAAAACACAAATCAATATTCAAAATTGATTTGAATAATATCAAACTGGTTTGATTTTATTCACTACGGATCAATTTTATTTCAAAGAAGACCCACGTGCACCCTTTTGTTTTTACCAGTTTTGAAGATCGTGCTCGATGTTCTATTCATTTTAAACGTTCTGATTAGTATTTGAAAACTTGCAAAGAAGGAAATCAAAACGAAAACACACAAAAACAAATAATTCATTCTTAAGTAACTTCTGAAACTCTCAAAGTCAGACAAACGTAATTCGTTTAAAATAGTATTGTACGCTCCTCTTTTATTTCTATGAAGGAGCCAATCCTTCACCCACACCTTTCGTTTTCTTCTTATTTTTCTTTGGCTGCAGAGGATAAATCCACTGCAAAACAATAACGAACAATAACAAATAAATAAATAAAGAACAATAACAATAACGTTCTTCTTCACAGTCACTCATGGCGCGCGATATGAGCATATAAATTGTTGCTCATATTGTTTTGTATATTGCTGTGTGTATGTTTTCAAAAATTTCAAATCAATTAAGTTGCTGAACAATAATGAAATTTGAATTGTTACGTGTAGTTTTTTCAACAATATTCCGATCAATATTATTTTTAGAAAATTGATCTAGAAAATTGTACCGTCTATTTGAGCCTTTACATTTTAAAGATATTAATTGCAGTGTTTTTTTTTTTGGTTTTTTTTTTGTTGTTTTTTTGTATATTTGATAAGGTCAGGAATATTTTCGGTTTGATGTGTTCTATTGTTTGACACTAATTACTTGATTAAGGTTTGCTTAAACGCAAATTATTACATCATTATTACATCATTATTACATCATTATTACATCATTATTACATCATTATTACATCATTATTTCATCAAAACGAGGAGGTGTATTTGCTCTTTTTTGGTAAACTAAGAAACAACATTTTTATATTTTTAATAATGTTATTGTTCTTTAACTTTTCTTCCTGCAAGAAACAATCCGTTTATGAAAATCAGATTATTTTTCCTTCTTAGTTCCTCCCCGTTGAAGTGATACCTTAAACAACCTCGAAGTTTTTAGTCCTTGGGCTTCCATCCGTAATGGTTGGTTCTTCCGCCCGCCGACTTGCAACTACAGTGAACTCTCTATAACTCGAATACCCACGGGGAATTGGAAACCGTTCGAGTTATAGAGAGTTTCGAGTAATAGAGAGTTGGGAGTTTTTCCAAGTTTTTGTTGAAACTTTTATACAAATGGCCAATTAAGCTTGATTTTTTCCTTATATGGATTGGGGAGGAAAGAATTAAAAAATAAATACCAAATATTATATCTCGACAATTTATCCTTGGGAAAAGAAATCAGAAATTACAGTTTGCTTTTGTGCATTAAGGACATCTTTCCCACCAACTGTTCAATACCAAAGAATCGTGTTTACGTTTTGTTTGAATGTTTGTTCGAATGACATTCGAATCATTTAAGACCCCCACCATGTAAATTTGAAACATTCGAATTAGTTAAGACTCCATTTACATTTACGGAGTCAAAACAATCGAAAAAAATCCTACTTGTATCATAAAAACTTCTAGATACATGCTGCGACATTCGAGTTATAGAGAGGAAATACATCAAGGGACCACAGAATTTGTTCGAGTTAAAGAGAGTTTCGAGTTATAGAGATTCGAGTAATAGGGAGTTTTTTATGAGAGTTTATTAGGAAATTCCCACCGTGCCAACGAAATCGTTCGAGTTAAAGGGAGATTCGAGTTAAAGGGATTCGAGTTATAGAGAGTTCACTGTATTAGTTGACTTACCGTCAGAGATACGTATAGCATTGCTCTAACTTGCCCGAAGGCCAGTGTGCAGTCAGTCGATGGCTCCTAATGGGCTGACACGCTGCTTTTAAAGCGCATCGGAGTGGTGTATTGAGATACGACATGACTGGACTCGAACACGGGTCGCAGCGGTCGCACTCAAAGGTACTAACCACTACACCATCGCTGCACTTACGTTGTTATAGAATCAGATGAAGAACTAACGGAGTGCATTGAAAACATGACACACTGATTTAGAGTATAAAAAAAATCAGTTTCTATTTCAACTTCGCAATCACAATGAATAGTACAGTTTTCATTAAGACATATGTGGCTGAAACTTTCTTTCAGAATTATCAATAATTCACTTCACTTATTTAAATAACCCAAAAATACAGAATAGTTTAATTCTTTATTTTTGGGTTAAGTGAATAATGGCATCCCTTCCTTTATATTTTCTCTCCTTCTTTACTTCGTACTCGACAGCTGCACGTTCTGCAGCCTCTTTTTGATACAACGACTCCTTGTGTACATGCCTGGAAGAACATCAATTATGTTCGTTACTCACCATTATATTATTACGAAACGTTCTTTATTGAGAAGGGACTAGAAACGAACTAACAGCAGTTCAAAGGCGTATGAGGAAAATGGGATCTGGTTCCCTAGGTATTGTCTCAGTTACGGATTGAATATTGGGGAAAATCTTGAAGAAGTCACTGCGACGAAGAGCATTTTTATTGAAATTGTGTCGTCAATTGACGTGGTGTCATTCGAAATTCAATTTTTGTTAATTTTCATCGGGTAGAAACTTAATAGGGAACCATTACGGCTGTGACCTCACCTGATCTCATCTTCCTTCCTGTTGATTTTGTCCTCCAGTTCAAATACAGCAACCTCAACTTCGCGCATGCGTGTATGTGACCTTCTTAATTTTGGCTCCAACTCCATGATTTCTGCATGCATTTTCTTCAATTTATCCACTTTGCTTTTTATGCTTTGTTTCAAGTCGTCTTGACGATTGACTTGATACTTGAGACGGTCGATTAACGCCTGAATTCGTTGACGGTACCTGTCGGATAAAAGAAATATTATGCAAGTGATGTGTTGATATTATTACACCTTTTTTTATATAAGCATAACGGTTATAAGCATAATAAGGCTGATAATTGCCAAAACTTTAAGCATATACTAAGCATACCTTTGACCCTGAAAAAATTGTGTAAGCACAAGAGACAATGGTAAAAAAATTGGGATATGAAACCTCTCCATAGCAAATAAGGCTGAAACTCAATATTTATGGTTATTAGTTGTGGATAGACTAAGCATGTTTATAAGCATGGATTAAGGCTCAATTCTCAAAATCTTTTAGCATAATTGAGGCAGAGCCAAATTTACCTGATGCTTATAAAAAAAAGGTGTAGTCAGGCCCGTAGGAAGCAATTTATTATTGAGGGGGCATAAAATCTGAAGGCGAACAAAAACGCCGTAAGGCGTTTTTGTTTTAAGCTGGGGGCTTGGGGGGCGCTTAGCGCCCCCCAACGGGTCCAGGGCAGAGCCCTGGTGGGGGTACAGGGGGCGAAGCCCCCGTTAGCTGGCGAATTTTCTCAAAATTTTAGATAAAAAGACTATTTTTGAACTATTTTCCAACAACAGATTGAAAAAGTTTAAATAGTTTTAAGAGTTTATATTTAAGAAAAATGTATAGATAAAAATGAGATAAAATGAGAGAAATAATGTACATAAAATGAATGTTTTCAAGTTTGAGTAGATTGAAAGCAAACAGCAGGCATTCAATTCAATACAATATTTAGAAAAAAAGATTCTTCGTTAGAAAAGTTAACATCGAGTTTATTTGATCATAAGATATGTAAATGTCGTAAATTTATAAAGTTAACTTACCTTATTTTACTCCAAGAAATTTTGCTTTGTTTTTTATCCATGATACCATAAAACAGAACAGAAGATAATATATGTTTTTCCACACACCAAAATACAAAACAAAAAACAAAAAAACATTCGCATTTTCAAAACAAAACATTCGATTGACTACGTTGCAGTGTCTTCATTTTTTGTCGAACGTAATTAATTACTCTCTCTCTCTCTCTCTCTTCGTTATTATTACTAGAGTAGTGTTCACAACACTGGTAAACGATCACTTAAAGTGGGAGTTGCTAAAATAATATAAAATTCACGCATGGAGGCACAATGTTTTTAAACAAGTGCAAATACACTTTAAAAAAGAGACTGTAAGGAAAAAATAAGTATTGAAACGAATTTGAATAGAATCTCTAGAGATCAGGTGCAAATTCAATACGACTGCTTAACAATGAGAGAATCTCGCTAACTTTTTAACCGTATACAACCTGGAAAACTAATCTTTCGGTGATCGATCAGACACGTTCGATAATAAAAAAAAACAGCAATAAAAAAAATTATTTTTGAAAGATTATTGGGGGGGCAACTGCCCCTGCTGCCCCCCCGGTTGCTACGGGCCTGGTAGTTCAGTACTTTAAGCTGGATGAGATTATGAAGACTGTTAGGCAGTTCCTTTAGGTAGACATTGCACATGCTATTTGGTTTAAAAACATTTTCTCAGTGTTTCCTTCTATAACCTCTAGTTCAATAAACTTCTCCGAATTTTTGTTAAAACATCATGCTTAGCTAATTATTATCCAACCTCCAGTTTTTCTCAGTTTATCCATTCTTTTATTGATTTATTTATTTCGCGCTGTCTAGTCCCACTAATGTGTGTATTCAATTCACTATAGGTTAGTTGTATTTTTACTTTAAAAATCAGCAAGTATGATGAAAACACCTTGCATTAATTTTACTGGATATGATTTCTTGAAATACAGTGCTGACAAAATATCTACATGATACAAAACATGTACTTTTGAGACTTTCATAGTTACAAAAACATCTTGTTACCTTGTTGCTATCTAGTGTTTTCATTTAAAGTTTGTTTTGGAATGACTGTATCAAATATTTTATCTAAACTAGCCGTTCTATTTGGGTCTCAATGGAATGGCTTCACACTGACGTCGCGTAAAAAATAAAAAAATGATTTCTTTCGCAACTCACCTACCATTTTGCGTGAGAGACAGACTATTGATATATAGAAGTGAAAGTGTCGATAGACTGGAACACATCAAAGTTTGAGCTGAGATTCATGGTAAAAACTTCTGATCATGCTCAAGATTGTTGACAATTTTCCTTCCCCCCAGTTGATCATTTACCAAAATAAATTCCATCATTTTCAATCGTTTCTCATTCTCTATGATAAGCATTGTCTAGTTTAAAATTATCTCCTTTCGTAAGAAATTAGAGCGGATAAGTAAAGGAACTGCAGTCACGCTAAATTTCATCGTCACGTCTGTTGTTTTCTATCGTAATTTCGTCTGTTATAATTAAATAAAAACAATTTTTGTCTGGTGAGTCATTCTAAACTCAATACAATATAAGCCAAGTAAGTGCGGCCACTGTAAGTGTAGCAATGCTTTGCTACAGCAAACTTAATTCTAGATTTACATGTAAAACTTTTTAATTCGTTTGAAAAATAAATTCCATTTGCTTGAATACATTTTTTTTGCTCGAAACCATAGCTGTAAAAGCTGGCTGCAGATTATCACATGCAGAGACAATTTCATTTAAAAGTTCTTCGAAAATAAAATTCGTCCTTCCTTTGTTTTTTATTCCCTCTCAAATCAATTTAAAGTTGATTTTTTCTAAATACAAATAATGCACAATACAAAAAACTCAATTAAATTCAATACCCTAAATTTTTTCTTAAAAAATGATATTTTTTAAAAGTTGATATAAAATGCTTTGCTTCATAATTTTTTAAGAAATAGAGGAAATTTAACATATGATACATCAAAATCTAAGTAAACCATTCGTCTTTCAGGTGAAAAAAATCTCTAGATGTATAAAAGAGTATTTTTTTCAAAATATCAGTTCAAACGTATACACTTTTTTTTGGCGCACCCGGTAGTAGCTAATTTCTTACAAGAAAAACACCCTGTTTGTAGAAGAATTTTGGCTTAGTAAGTGCGTATATTGCCAACCTCGTTCCCAGGGCTTCTTGCCTTTTTCGATATCAAAAAAGGCAAGAAGCCCTGGTAATGAGGTTGCGTATATTGCATAAGTATATGAGAAGTTCTGTGATTGTTGTAACATGAGGTCATATTCTGATTACCCTTACTGATGACTCATTAATCATCTTTCGGTTCCGTTTATTTGTCCGGTCAAGAAATAAAAAAATCTTTGTATTTTCATCATGAGTAAATTTAAAGATGGTCGATCCTACCTCTGCCAACTGACATCAAAATGTTAAGGGCGAAATTTGTTTACTTATTCCAAATACTCATCAAAGTAAGGTGGGCACGAATTTGCCCCAGCAGTACAAGTTTTATTAATGATTCAGTTTAAAATGGCCGTCTCTTCTTTAAGGTCAATTGATAAAAATGTTTACTTTTTATCAACAACACGCTTGGAATATTTCAAATGAAACAGTGATGCTCAGCTACTTTGAATATCGCTTAAAATATCCAATATATAGCAGGATAAAAATACAACTGAGTCAAATCTTTAACTTAGTAATTATATAGCAATTACTATTTTTATGTGTGGAAAGGCGCATTTACAAAATCCTTCCTCTACAGCCGGGGCTTCAGAAGACATTTGGAATTACAAATCGGAGATATAGAACGACATGTCATTGTTTCATTGTCTTTCATTGCTTCCATAGTGGTAATTATGTCTTGGTGTCATCTCTTCGAGGCTGTATATAAAAGGCCAGAGTTTGAATGCGAAATCAGAACAGTTGGTTTTGCAACCATAGTAGTTAACAGCGACATCTGAAGATTCAACTGTCAGTGAACAAGAAACTTTTGCAACAATGAAGTTGATATTAGTTCTATTCATGACAACATTAGTCAATGGTAAGTTCACTATGCATTAAGCATGTTTGACTCACTGACCTGTAATCACATTTAATTTGTCTTTCACTGTTTTGTTTTAGTCAGTTTGTGCATACCTATCCAAGGTGATGGCTCAACGCTTGGTGATATCGAGTTGGTGAATAGAGCGTGTGAAACAAGAGGTAAACAGAACAGGAATAGTCAAAAAGTCACTGTGTCGAAGAGCATTTTCATTGAAAAAGTGTGCATATTTCTATAAAATGCACTTCTTCGCAGTGATTTTTCAAAAAATTTGCCCTCTGGGAAGACTTGATATTAAGATTGGCTGTGATCGCATCAATTCTTTTCGTGTAGGTGAACTGCAAGACATATTTGATGGAGATGTGAAGTATACCGAGGGCCAGCTGGCTGCTCGAAGAAACGGAGGTCTTGGTGACCACCACCGATCAAAGAGGGGCCTGTCAACTAAATACAGTCGATGGAGCGATAACACACTACACTACACTGTGTCCAGTGCATTCAGTATGTTAAATTTCTCTTTTTCGAAACAAAACTAAAATATCGATAATGTGCAGCAGGACAGCGGGAGATCATTGGGCAATCTTGAGGCTACATGATCAACCACGGCCGGATTTTTTACTTTCGTGAATTAAACAAGCCAAATGACAATCAAATCAACACTTTCTCATATTTTATTTATTTATTTATTTATTTATTTAGCTTTGACTGAACAGATGTTGATCGAAGTTGCACTCGACGAGCTTCGATCGAAAACTTGCATAAAATTCACGAAACATGATGTGGGGTCCGCACCAACGAGTCACGTGGAAATTGTCAACGAGCCTGGGTAAGTGATTAAGGACTCAGTTATTCGATCGAACCAAACAACAGGGCTGAACTGATCCTGGCCTTCTTCGTCTATATAGATGCTGGTCATACATTGGTCGTCAAAGTAGCAAGCAAAAACTTTCACTCCAATCCAGTGGATGCCTTCACAAATATATCATTCAACACGAAATAATGCATGCACTTAGTATATATCATGAACAATCACGACCAGACAGAGATGATTATGTGATAGTGAACTGGGAGAACATCCAATCAGGTTCGAGTGTGTTTTAGACCATCCAATCAGGTTCGAGTGTGTTTTAGACCATCCAATCGGGTTAGAGTGTGTTCGAAACTGGCAAGCTGTCCTCACATTGCCTGATACTTATTCCAGTTTTTTCAATTTCAGGTTATGAAGATAACTTCCGAAAGGAGGATAACATCGATAGTATGGGTGTGGCTTATGACTTAAAGTCTGTTATGCATTACGGAAGGTAATTTGAAATGCTTTTTTTACTATGAAAATGCAATCTCGAAGAACTTACACTTAAACATGTTTATCATCCTTATAGCACAGATTTTACGAGCAACGGCCAGAAAACTATAGTGGCGAAAAATGATCCAACTATAATCTTAGGTGGAAAAAAATTGACAGAATCTGACATCGAGCAATTGAATCTATTCTACGGTTGTACAAATCCAACCACGACGACAACTACCACCACAACCACTACTACCACGGAGAAGCCAACTCCCACCACTACTACTACCACGGAGAAACCAACTACCACCACTACTACTACCACGGAGAAACCAACTACCACCACTACTACTACCACGGAGAAACCAACTACCACCACTACTACTACCACGGAGAAACCAACTTCCACCACTACTACTACCACGGAGAAGCCAACTACCACCACTACTACTACCACGGAGAAACCAACTACCACCACTACTACTACCACGGAGAAGCCAACTTCCACCACTACTACTACCACGGAGAAACCACCAACAACAGGTACATGTCTGAATTAGTTGTAAATTTGTTCATGCGGAAAGAGTGCATTTCCATACAAATATACACACTATTTTACAAATGCTCTTCATCGTAGTGAATGTTTTTGTTACACATGTAGATATCATTTTTTTTAGTTTGTGGCGACACATCCTTCCATTGTGTGTCCGCGTTTTACCGTCGGCATAAATGTCTCATGCATGAATATAAAGTTATGTGCCCACAAACCTGTGAACAATGTTACAGCGGCTCATATCAGATTGAATGTGGAAACTTCGTGGATAACAAAGATTTCAACTGCAAATCAAAGGGAGAGCTTTGTGTAACACGTGATAAGATAGTAAGATTCGAGATGAAGACGAATTGTCCAAAAACATGCTGCGAATTGGGACGTTTGTATTTTTAAGCTTATTTATTGATTGACTTTTGTATTTATTTATTTATTTATTGGAAATTCATAAAGGGAGTTAACTAAATAACATTTTCATAATAGCGGTGCATAGTGGACATATTACTTGACCTATTACTTGAAAAATCACTGCGAAGGAGTGCATTTCTATAGAAATATACACACTATTTCAATGCAAATGCTCTTCATCGCAGTGAATTTTTGACGATTTTATGCAACTAGAACGAACACAATCTCGAATGAGGTCTCTGGAAAATAACACACTAGGCAGAAAATGTTAATTTCTATTCCTAATATAATATGCAGCAAAATGTACAATGGATTTAAAGCAACTTTAAAGGGGAAGTTCGGTCTAATTTTTCACATCTTATTTTTTCGTTTTAACTTGTAATGCTTTGAAAAGTTAGAAAACCACTTTTTGAATTTTTGAAAATGCTCTTTTCGTTCAAAAGTTATTAAAACTTTTAGATGATGAAGATGAGTTTTTACGGTAGCAGCGATAGCGAATACCGTATTAAAACACCTGTGGACTCCTCCTCCTACCCCTCCAACTGGTTGCAAACCGACCAACACGTTGGCCAACATTTTGACCAACATCGACTGACCAACATGTTGGCCAACAATGTTGGCCGGTTTGCGTTAGGCGCCAACGTGCTCAAGAAGAAAAAAAATCTCAAAAAATGTTTGCCAACATTTATTGAATATTTAATAAATGTTGGCCAGCATTTCCGCAAAAATTTGCATGTTGGTAGCACGTTTGTCGGTTTGCGCTGGGTTGCCAACATGTTGGCCAACATTTCGACCAACATTTTAGCTTTCGTGGTAGGAGCCTTTCTTTCAACTTGAGGCACAATAGATGAAGATAAAACACCAAGAGAGTTCTCGATATTCTCCGATCTCCAGCTCCCTCGTGCAATTTCGCCTGTAGAAGTAACGGAATCGACAAATCCAGGGGAGTATATTCATTTCTGCTTTTCGACTTGCGGAGAAAATTGTGCAGAACCAAAGCACATGCTGTGATGGTACGAGCTTTTTCTGGCGATAAGCGTACTGGTTGTAAAAAGATTCTCCATTTATTTGCCAGTATTCCAAATAGATTCTCGGAAATTCTTCGTGCTCGGCTACGCCGGTAGTTATAGATTCGCTTTTCAGGGGTTGAATTTGCTTCAGGATAGGGCTTCATCATGTACGACTTTAAGGCGAATGCGTCATCCCCAACAAAAACATGCGGGATATTGGTATATCCATGTGGTAAAGGAGTAGGGTCTGGGTGGACGAGTGCCAAACAAGCAGCAGCTTCAGACTCTGACATCCTTCTTCATTGGAAGTCAAAAACAAATGAATGAATATTTGTAATGTTGGCTACTTGTTTTTTTTAAAAAATATACTCTAACGTAAACCGTAGCAACATGTTGGCCGAAATGTTGGTCGGTTTGCGCCCCCCTTAAGAGTTTGCGTAGAAAAACAAATGTATGTATAATTCTTTTGTCCTCTAATAAATTAAATTGCTGGTGTGTTACAATTAGACCCTATTTACACGAGTTAGTAATTTTAAACATTATTATCGTTTATGCCTGTTTTCCACCAATAAGATATTTCAAGAAATAACGTTTTCAGAACTTTTAAGAACTTTAAGTAAAATTTCGAAAGTATTCTTGTGACAAGTACTTTTGCTGCTACCGTTTTGCGCCATCTGGCTCTTGTTTTACAGTTGAAACAGATGTTCATTATGAATGATAAAATGACGTCACACCGTGCAGAAAGAACTTTTACGTGAAGAAAGTTTGTTATTGAACCTCACACTATCAAAAAAACTCACTAGTAATACATCGTTTTATTTTTAATTTTTTAATTCGAAAAATGCCAAGTTACTCTGCGACAGCTTGTACTAATCGGTCCACAAATTGTTCTTTCACATTTCACCAAAATTGCAAGTCAAAGAAAATAACCAGAACTTCGTAAAAGATGGCTTCCCAACATAAAAATGAAGTAGAACTCTGTCGAAAGACTCAGGGTTTTACATCTTTACCCAACACTGATCAAATTGAGATGTATCGTTCTCTGTACATAATGTTTTTCTCCAATCGACAGCATTTTAGCAGGAATGGCATAGTGGTACGAACCTGACGCTATTAAACGCTGTTTATCTTTAATTTTTCTCTCCATGAACGGTACGTAACTCTCATTTTTATGTGAGAAAGGTTTCCTTGTTGCCCAAAAAGCACACGACGGAATATCTTTATGTATCCCTTTACCCAGTGTATTGTGTATCCACCGGGTGTATGTATTGTCTATACGCTGCAAATCTCAAAGTTCTGAACAAACAGAATTTTAGTCTTCATAGATTAGATGAAGGGAGATTTTTATCAAATAGAAACATAACACAAAACATAGTTTTTGTTCTAAGAAGACCAGAAAATTTTTCAACTTTGTTTCTTATAAATAGATAGGCTAAAACAAGCATGTTACTTTGCCTTTCATTTTTTAAAGTTGTTGAAAAATGTGATGGATCAAGATAAAACAGGGAAATTTGATTTTGTAATATATTTTTATACATGCTAGACTGAAATAACAAACTTGGTTGTGTATATACATCTGAAAATATATGTTGCTTTTCAAATTTGTTGGTGGTACCTACCCAGCCACCCTACTTCTGACGACCCTTTTTCTGAATTTCATTGTGTCTCTGCAGCACAAACTTTCCCTGTAGGTACTCATAGGTTTGCAAAATTTTCCAGAAAGACACCAACCTACGCTTCTTATAGGTAACACATGCTGCTCTTCATCGTTTTTTTTTTCTAACATCTCTTTGTGGTTCAAAATCAAATTATCCATAGAAATACGAATTTCGTATTTCTATGATTTATCAGGTATAACTTACAAACATTCATCATTTTCATCGAAAGAGCTATTAATTTCACGTTTCAGCTATACGTTATTTAAAAATAACTTTCTAAAAACACTTTATTTTGATAAAGCTTTTTTCTTTGCACATACGCTTTCTGCACGGAGTGACGTCACACGCTGAACAGATTAAAAATCTTATATTTTTCAATAGAAAAACATGACGAAAAAACGTTTTTTGAAAGAAATGAACCAAAAGAAGTGACTAAAATTTTGTCCGACTAATAATTTTGTCCGACTAAAATTTTGTCCGACTAATTATTATGTCCGACTAAATATTTGGTCCAAATCATTTTTTTCAGAATTCTTCTTGCTCACCAACGAATACAATATTTTTACATGACTTAGTCATAAATAAACAATTTCAAAAGTGATAAAGTGTTTTGATAGATAATATTAACGCTCATTTTCTTCATGTTTATTGTGTATTGTTTATTCTTGACCCTTTCGTAAACAGATTGGACGTTTTTAATAGCCTCACTTATTCCAGGAAGGAATCCACAGGAAAAGAGAAAAGCACCGGTAATAACAGAAACTTCCGATGAGAGTGATAGCGAGGTAGTTCAAAAGAAAATGAAAAAGACAGCCATAATAGAAGAATGCAGGAACCAAAATAGATTTCTATACTGGTCAGGAATATGTCATTGAAATTGAAAAATAAAATTACACTACAACGGCAAAATTGTGGTATGATGATTTTGTTGGACATGATTTTCACTTCAGCAAAACTGTTTTTATTAAATATGCCTTTCCCCACATTTTCCTATACATATCTAGAACTTAGAGTAATCGGTGCACTCCCGCACGCTTTTCGATAATCCTTATGGAAAATTAAGTAAGTTCTGAAATTTTAGAAAAGGACCAAAATTTTAGTCGGACAATATCATTAGTCGGACAAAAGTGACTAAAAGATTTGGAGGTGACTAAAATTTTGTCCGACTAAGTTTTGTGCGATAAGGTATAACCAGTCTTGAAAAGAACAAGTAACGTGAAGTTAACTACCCGACTAAATTGCTAGCACCGAAGAAGAATTCACTCAGTTGCCGAAAGTCACTATATAACTATATATTTTCATGTTATGGCGAAATCCAATTATCAGATTTTTGTAACAAGACTTTATTTTTGCCAAACTTTTTTTTCAATGACAAATTATTTTTAATGTTAAAGAGGCATTGTACGGCTGAAATCAACAAAAATAGGGCTGTCGAAAAAAACGGTCGTTGTAATCTTGATGTCCCACATCTAATCTTTATGAAACAATCATATCTGTATTTGGGTTATCGTGGAAAGCCAAACAAGAAACGATGTCGAACAAGATGAGCTAGTATAAATATAAAAATTGCTGTTTTTGTAATCAATTTTTTCACTTACGTTATCAAGTTGCAAAAAAATAAAAACACCAAAAGACTATGAATTTATATTAGAAATTAATTTCGTGGTTCTGATGCGAAAGCCATGTATCATTTTGAAGATATATGTGGATAACATTTACATACTTTTTTCTCTATCATTTGACAATTATGTTTCTCAAACGATATGGGTTTATACATAACATTTGAATACGAATAAGTTCTGTTTTATGACCTTTTCGATGTGAAATATCATTCGTCTGTATCAAAATGTAAATTTTAGATCACGATTCAACGATAGACTCTTATTTTTTTTACAGAAATATTAAATATATGATAATAACAACAACTCCCTTCTTTTTCTTCCCACATTTACATTCTTCTCCACATTTTACTTCCCTTGTCTTGCAGGGGCAACCAGATCTTTTACCATCTTTTCTGCTGCAAGTCGAGTTACATATACAATGCTGAAAATGCACGAGTGAGTCAATGTAATCAAATTTAAGTTTCGTTGAGAACAAACAACGAAGAAAAGTTTTGTTTTGAGTGGAATAGGCAATGAAATAGGCAAATCACTTTGAATTAGCTTCCACAACATTCTCTTATAATGATAAAAGTAATCTTACTTGAGTTAAGACAGCTGTGTTGACATGTGTTTCTTCACACACAACGATGACTTATAATTCATGAGAAAATTCAGTAATTACTTCTAACACGTATTGTAGAAGAATGAATTCTTTCACCAACATATTGTTTAAAAGGTGTCAAAACTATGTTTCAGGTTGATTTCCCGAAATAAAGAAGATCTCTGTTCTTCTCCGACAGAGAAAGTTTGATTATTTGCCGCCATATTTGTTTATATTTTTCATGTTCGATCACGTGACGATAATATTTACAATTTTAGCCGTACAATGCCTCTTTAAATAATTATGATGGAAAGATCTTCGACTATTAGTAAGAAAAATAATACCAAGAGCGCATGCGTCATATGAAACATTGATTCTATGACATCTCCATCCCAAAAATCTTTAAAGATGTGAAAAATTATAATGGAAATCCAATTTTATGAATTAACCCGTCTGTTAGGCAGGGTGGTAGAATGTTTTGGTATGAGAAATGTACGGTTGCCGAGAAGTTAAAAGGAACATTTTTTTTGAATGCGCGGAATGAATTAGAGTTTCTCAGGTTGGCGATAAAAAAGATTCCCTACCTACCTGGACTCTTTATCTTGGACAGTCTCCACATGTTTTTCCAGCGTGTCTTTCCTCCTCATCGCTCGAATAGTCTTGGCTTGTAGTTCCGACTGTTTCATGAAAGCTTCCTTCACTTTCTTCTGGATCGTAATGATTTCATCTGAAGCACTTGGCTCAACTCGCATACTTTGTCTCGTGTATTCAATCTTTTGCTCGATGGTTTGTAAGCGTCTATCCACCTGTTTGATCTTTAGTTCCACTCGTTCAATTTTTTCTTCCTTAAACGTCAATATTGTCAAAACGTGGTCAAACTATTTAAAAGAATTTATTAAAAAAACATATAAAGATTATTCTTAATGAGTGAGTACCTTTTCTGCTCTCTTCTCATGCATGATACTGATCTTTCTTCTACATTCCGTAAATCGTTCTTTTGATCTTTGAATTCTTTCGAGTGTCGCTTTCTCTTTCATTTCATGGGCTTTACATTTTGCATCCATGACAGCTGAAACCCCTTTCAAATCCGTCACTAATTTGCCGTCCGTCATATTTCCTCGTCGTTTAAATTCATATAAGAATATTTTGTAGGTGTTAGGCAGAAGAAGCACAAGGTGTGGTTTTTCTGTCAGCTTTGTGTCGGGAAGTAAATGTCCGTCACAAAAAACCTGTCGCGTCTAGACTATTCATGAAATGACGAGTTTTAACCAGTCTGGTGACGTCACCCTAACAATTGCGTGTGGAAGCTTCAATGACGTCAAAGCAATATCCAGCGGATTTTGACGGACGAGAATCAGATGATGACGTGCAATCTAAACTTCTGTATCGCTTCGATCGATACTCGCTATTTTCAATTTTGTCCACAAATTCTTTCGCCTTAGCTAAAAAGCCATCTTTTAATTCACTTAACACCTTCAGCTTTCAAAGGTTAAGTCTTACAAAGCTTTGAAAACATTGTATAGGGTTAGCCCATGATTAACTCGTTCAAGTGGAAGCATATATTCAAAGCAATTGTTTTTTCATCAACCGGTTATATCGGGTGCTAAAAGTAGGGTGGCAAGACGGATTAGAAAACGGTAAAATTTAAAAATATAAAATTCCAAATATAAAATTTAAAAGGATTATAGAAATGGACTAAAACAGTAAAGGAAACTGCAGTGGAAATTTTTGGGGACTAAGGCTGTTGCTATTTTTCTTTACGGGAGTTTGACCGTGGCAGGGACTTTCTCCACTGGCTGCTACCGGCGCGACCACCAGCAGAGGGTGAACGATGTGAAAAGATGAACGTTATTATTAGAGATGATGCATAAATATAGTGTCTCACGCGATGATAGATATAATTTCCTTGCTTACTTCTTTCTTTACCTCAATGTAACAGTAAATTGAGTAAAATGAGTGAGAAGTTTCGTAGTTTTCAAATTATTAAAAGAAGCAACCCTGGCATCAGATAGTTTTAAGGATTGTCAACCTCGTGTGTACCATGCATAAGATCGTGCCATACCTATCCAGCTGGCTGTTGGAACTGAATACAATCCCTAAATTTTGTTTTCCTTATTCGCCATTTTCATTCGAAAAGTTATCACAAATCACGTAGAAATGTTGTTTTTTCTTCATACATTACTCAGGGCTCCCACTCATAAGCTACAAACTTTTTTTATGATTTTATGCCATAAAATCCAATATTTTATGCTTTTTTTATGCGGAAGGACAAGATTTTATGTCCTTTTTATGCCACTTTTGGAGGCCAGAGAAGAAGTTATGTTTTCTTTACTGAGGCATTTTTAGTGTTTATAGCAAATATAGAGGGCAGGAAATAAGCTATTATGAAAGGCAACTTTTGTTCACTGTCGAAACAATGGAAATATGTAGTATATGTGTACTATACTACATTGCCTTTTTTTATTAATTGGGTAATCACTTAGAGCGGCCTATCATTTTATCAGCTTAGTAATCTATACTTGCAATGCTTGAATATGGACAAAAGTTACACTATATCACACTCCAATTCAGTGATAAGATAGTGATAAGAAGGTGACATAATAAGACTATTGCACTACATAATTCTTATATAAAATGAATAAAAGGAGCAGGTTTTCAGAAGAAACTCCTTCATTTAAAATAAGCAACAAAACTAAAATAAGGCAATTTGTGAAAACATTGCTTTGCTTCCTCAAGTAAAAATAACTGGTTATCAACTATAAGTATATATAGCTAATTGTGTTCAGATGCCAATAGAATTACAACTTAAACTAAACAACATAAAAATTAAAAACAGAGGACGCAGAATGCAAGATATAAATAATCAATCTGGTATGCAAGTCTACAATTCACTCTTTTTATTTTCAACATAACAAGAGTGTCATAATTTTATAGATTAAGGGGGTGTTTACATGGAGGTGAGCTGGTCCAGTTAAATGGACTGGCTTGCTGAGCCAGGATCTCACTTATATTAAGAAATGTATGTTTTTATTCAAATGTGTTTACATGAAAAGCAAGCCAGCCCGCCTAACTGAGATCTCAGTTCAATTTGCCGAGATCTCGCTTCAGTGGGATGAAAATTGTCCATATAAACATCCACAAACAGGCTGAGCGGGCTAATTTCATAGCATGCCCATACTATTTGATAAGCAAAAAAATAAAAAGGTGAGCCAGCTCGCTTCAATATAAAAGAAAGATGAAATTATCTCGGCTTAACAAGTACGCCAGCCCATCCGGGCAGCTCACCTCCATAAACACCCCGTAACAGAAGCCCAGGACACAAAATTACCTTGGAACGACTTTTTTTGGCGTCAGTAAGATTTTGCGAAAATGGATGGACACGGATTTAACGCAATCTAATTTTAGTGAATGACCGTTTAATTAACGAATGGGAAATTACGGAGGATTGCCAGAAGGTAAAAAACAACAATTTCAGAGTTATATTCTTATAAATCCTTGTGTATACAAATGGACCTTTCCCAATTTTGTTTATGGATCCTCTCACAGTTTTTTTTAGTACTCCCATTATTCCCGATTTCAATACAAGACATCAAAGATGAGAAGCTAGAAGGCGACAAGCAGCAAGATGACGAGGCCATGTTATAGATGAGAAATAAAATATACATCATTAAAGTTCTTTTCTATTCTTATACCCTGTAAGAATCAGCCGCTCTGTCAAGTTGCTCTCGTGGATAAAACAATAAAGCGATGAATTCGGTTTGGAAAAATTTTTTGCGAATATCAGGGGCGGATCTAGGATTTTTTAAGGGTTAGGCAAATTTTTTTTGCCAAACACACATAAGGGCGCAATCGATGAAATTTACGCCAGTTTACGCCCAATCTAATACATACTTTTCGAAATGTAAAAAATATTAACTCGAATTAATTCGTCCTGACGCAAGGAGTGTTATAATGCAAGCCTGTATTGCTGAAATAATGGAATAAGGGAAATAAACAAAAGAAAACTAATTGAGTATGAATATAATGTATTGAACTACGTTATGTAGGCCAAAATAATATTTTCTGCCAGATTGGAGGTTAAGTAAATAACCAATAAATTGTATATTTCATCTGTTATCTTCTTCATTTTCTTGATTGCTTGTACATGAACAGGAAGAATCCACCAAATGAAAACATACTTGTAATGAATCAAATAAATAAATTTTCAATCACCTATACCATGATAGATTGGAGCATTAGATAAATACATGATATTTCATCTATGTACTGGTCAAGATGGTCAGATAGAAAGAAAAGAAAAGAAATTATGTTAAGAAATAGAGTAAAATGACCAAAATCCAAGTTAGAGACAAGCTCCTTGATCATTATCCGGCAGCAAAATAAAAACAATAATTAATATCAACCACAAAATAAAGATGGTGCTTCCAGAAATCCCTGAGACAAGTCCAAGAACCTATATAATGTAAAACTACACAACAACAGATAAATTATGTACTGCTTCCTCTCTAATAAGAGCTACAACATTTTTTCCAGAATTTAATGTAGCATAGGAAACAAGAAGTCAAACTAAAACATTATGTAATTACCTTTTTCAAAAGAAGACATAACGTAGGTGGTTTTTATAAAATGAAAGAATAACTCCAAAGATGTTAAAGTGTTTCTGCATCCAAAATGATATTTCGAGGGATGATAGAATGCACAAAGTTGTTTCAGAAGTCTTATAGTTTTTGGAAATTCTGTTTCCTTGGGCAGATATTTTGATTTAAAAATCATGAAATGATACAATAATTGTGACGATTCGAGGGAAAATCACTACAAGCGATAATAGCGCTTTATACAAAGTGCTAATAGCGCTAAAAGAACAATGGGTTTTAGCGCTAATTTGTTCTTATTTACAAATGTAGTAACAATATTAGTGATAAATTTAGCGCTTGTAGTTTTATCATTATCACTATTATCGCTTATAAATATCGCTCTTTACGAAAAAGCGCTAAATTTTAGCGATAAGTATTTGATTTATCACTAAATTATTCGTATAATAATGTTGGTTCAATTAATTATGTGAAACGGACAGAATATCGAATGAGATGAAAGTGAAATCGTTAATATCATTAACATCCTCTAAGGGCACAGATTACCGTTATTATCGTCAAAAAGTTTTGTTCAAGTCTTTTGTTTATACAATTTCACATACCATGTGTTGTTTTATGAAGTTCTCAAATAACAGTGATTTAGCTATTTTTTCGCCAAATAGCAATAAATACAAAACAAACTCGCTTGTTTTGACATGATAAACTCTGATTCATTGTGTTATGACTGAACAGACGAGCGGACATTTCTCGAGAAATAAAAAGTTTCCGAAACGCTTTTTATTTTATTTGTTATTCCGGCACCTTCAGCACAAATCTGAAAGCCAATTTAAAATACTGTGTTATTCGATTTGGTAATGTATTATTTTGAAACATTTACAGGTAGCACCTGCTTGTGTATTAAATTGAACTTAATTGACTGGTTCCTATATTCAGTTGGAGCTTAAAGATACAGAAGTTAGCTCGAAAGCAACCACAAGTAGAAACCATCTGCGATAATTCTTTTTTCTAGATTGTTCGATTCTATAAGCTCTTGGGAGAAAACTTTTACAATATTAAAGACACATTACATTAAAAGTTTTTTCGATAGCAAAACCTTTACTATTATTCTTTCGAAAGACATTTCACTTGCACTGGGTGGAGATGTACCCTTAATTAAATTGATCACAACGTTTTTAGTGATCATTATTGACTTCTGTCACTGCATCGATGTCTTTAGGTTCAATATTAGGATGAAGTATGAATGTAGGAAGGGAAAAATAAAAACATTTTAACTTCGGCTTGACGAGTTGCGAAAGTTCTCTTTTGAAATACTCACTTCCGTTTAAATAAAATAACAACTGTTTCCTTCGGCTTTTCGTGAAATTTATGTGAAAGATTGTCTGAAGGTTGTGTTGACACACACAAGTAAACTTACGTATAAAAAAGACGGAAAGATGAATAATATTTAGGATGAATATATTAGCAACAAATTAATTATTCTTGAATAATTAATTAATTATTCTTGAAAGCGCTTTTTGTGCTGCTTATATTTATCGCTAAGTTCGTCAATGTTAGCGATAAATTTAGCGCTACTTCTCGATGCGAGCGCTATTATCGCTTGTAGTGATTTTCCTTCGAATCGTCACAATTATGTAATAAGATTTTTATTCTTTGTTTATGTGTATAAACTCTCAATATATTATAACTTCATTTTCTTATCACTCACTCAGAGTGAAAGCCCTTTCTCTCTATAGTAAATTAGAAAGATATAGTATTAATGATAACTTGCGATGAGAAAGTTAACCTATATACTATCTTATTATACAGTGGCGGATCTAGAGGTATGTCGAAATTTGTGTAGGAGAGTGTTAGCAATCTAACCATAAAGGAAAAGCGTCCAAATAATCCCATTGGAAATATAAATTGAATTCACAAATTATGTTAATGCTCTCATACACAAATTTCGACATACCTCTAGATCCACCACTGTTACATATCATAAAATATATATGCATTGCATAAAGTGAATGTAAGATTTTAAAAATTAAATACATATCTCAGAAACTGGGAGTAAGTAATACTAACAAGAGGCTTTTTGATCTCTATCATATTGGTTCATATCATTTTGGACACAGGATCCTTTTAAAGTTCTTTAATTCAAAACCAGACAGTCATCTCGAACCAAGAAAAATTATATACTGAACTGTACAAATAAGTTACCAGGTTGAGATACTGGTGCTAAAAAAACCATGCAGCTGCCTACGCAAAACAACTCAGAAAAATAACAATGACTTTGTGTATTATAAACTCAGTCATTCAAACGTAACTCCATAACATTTTTACAGATGTATTTTTGGTTAACAGAAACAGATACCAAAAATATTTATATACACCATTAATCAATAAAGAAAAGGCTTCGGTTCAGTTGACACAAACAAACTTATTATACATAGCTGAGCTAATAATTAACTGTCGTCATACTTATGGTCAACGAATTATGGTGCTAATAATCCATGCTAATCATATAAAATAAAACACTTGCTTTAAAGCAGCCACAATGTTTTCATTTCGCATAAGCAAAAGAAGAGACATGACTCGAAAAAAATGCTTTTCCTAGATTTTGAAGTCTGTTTTCAACAGATGTATTAAGTGAATTCAAAATTTCCTAATTAATACTTCATTATTGCTATCAAAAGCTGCAACGATGTTTTCTAGCGAATCCATGTTGAACTGGGTCTAATTCGAAGGTCTCCCACGTCGTTTTGTGCAGATTTGGTGACCATTCATTCAATAAAGTGTGTAAACCCATGGTTGTACCTTAGGCAAATTTTCTTCTGGTTCATTCAATAAAGTGTTAACCCATGGTTGTACCTTAGGCAAATTTTCTTCCAGTTCATTCATTAAAGTGTGTAAACCCGGGGCTCCTTAGGCAAATTTTCTTCGCCTAAGGTGAGCGTTAGGCACTAGTCTGTGTTGTCAATGTAACTATGAGAAGTCGTTTTCCGGGCAGAATCAATACCTATAAACTCAAGCTGTAAAAAACATTAATTTGTAACATCATGGCGCGCGCCGCGCCTCGCCGGAGAATAATCCTATTTGCGAAAAAGAAAGGATATCGGATTGATGCGGGAATCTCTTGATATTTTCGATTATTTTCTGATTATTGTAATACAATACCTTTCTCAATTTGTGAAAAACATTATTTAACTGATTTTGGGTTAGGCATTTGCCTAAGTTGCCTAACCCTGGATCCGCCCCTGAATATGCTCATTCGCTAAAAACAAGGTGACACACAAAAAAAGTCGCTCTAAGGTATACTATACTAAATCAAAGTAAAACATCATTTCATAGTCTGGTAGAAGCATAGCACACTAATAATACTGAAAATAAGGTACATCTGCACGGGAGATGTCACATGACTTTTTTTATGATTTTTTATGCTTTTAGGCCAATTTTATGCTTTTTCATGACAACAGGGAATTTATTCCATTTTTATGAAATTTTATGATTTTGTGCCGAGTGGGAGCCCTGATTACTTGGCGCATGTGTTCTGCACGCTGATTGGGTGAAAACATACTACAAATCGTATAGTTTTAAACATGTTCAAACTTTTTTTTGTAGTATGCGAGTTGTAGAATAACTCACTTTCTGAACGATTTTAGGTGTATACACGATGCGTTTTGTAGCATGCTACAAATCGCATACTACAAATCGCACCGTGTATAGTGTGGTGGGCATTCGAAAGTATTTCGAGCTATAAATAGCATAATGTAAACATAATTATACACTGTTTTGGTTTCAGATGATTTTACAATTCAGTTTTTTGCTGTTGTTGTTTTTATGACTGGAGAGATATAAGTGCTCTTATGGCTAGATTTTTAACTATAAACAAAACTTGTATATTAATATTTTGGAAAAGCTATTTGGTAAAAAATAAAAGCAAGCTAATCTGCAGAATGAACGGTGATTTGTGATTGGCTGATACGCAACAAAGAACAATAGATGACAAATTTCGAATGAAACAGAAAAAAAATTGATTGTAAAAAGGAACCATCTTCTACTCTGTATGGTGTGTAGACCATACTGTGGTCGATTTTTGATGACCGTGCTATCAAAAAGAGATCGAGAACCAAAACAAAATAAGTAATCGCTGTATTTCTTTTCGATTTTCTACCTTGATGCATTTGAAGGGTTGCGAAAGAAATATCTAGCTATGATATGCTTATATAATGGGTTTTAAAATGACGAACAACTTTTTTTACGTCCTGGAATTCGTGTTAATAGCGTGTTCATTTCATGAAATAAAGTATTTTCACATCATACGAAACTAGATTTTAGCCGATAACAGTCTCTGACATTCAAACATTATTTTGTGCTGTCAATCAAACATTCGAAATTACACAATTTTGGATACGGGGGTTATTCAATCGACAAAAGAGATAACTATCAAGTAAAAAGATTTCTAAAATTTATCATAAATTTTTAATTTCACTGCAACACACCGAGTCACCATAGTCATGACGACAATAAATAAAAAAAACCCAATAAAATTTAAAAGATAAACAAACTTGAAAGTTGTTTAATACTGAATGGTGTAATATTCAACTACGTGTAATTGAATCGTCTTTCAATGCTTCTGCTATCGGCATTCTTGAAGCCATCTGGAAGAAATTTTGCCGTCACTATAAATGTTCTAACTTTATACGACTGACGTTCCAGTATGGAATTCTCTTTACCCCGACCATTCGGTAATTATCATGGTATAATTACACGAGGTGACTGCCTTGAAGAATGCGAATGAAAATCATTTCTTCACTTCTTCATCTCTTTCTCCTTTGATCAGCTGTTCGTTCTTTCGAAAATTGCGTCGATATAACGACGCCTGTTCGGAAACTGTTACAGTATCACACACATGGTGCTTTTTGGGGCAGCTCGCGGTTCTTCACGCTTACCATCAACCTTTTTTAACCTATGGGTCACTGACTGACGCATTTCCGATAAAGCTATAACTTCATCGACAGATTTGGCTGTAGCAACCACAGCTTTTGCCGCCCGCTCAGAGTCTCCTTTGGCGACGGCGTCCGCCACTTCCGCCGCCATTGCTGCTGCTTTAGCACCCATAGTAGGATTAGATTGTTTTGCAATATATTCAGCTGTTGCCGTAGCAACAGCCGCGGCAACTGCAGTAGCAGCGACATGTTTAATTTCATTTTCTTGGCTCATATCGGAATACTCCTTGATGATGTCGGCAAATTGTTCGAAAGGTTTTTTGTTGAGCGACGAAGAATTGTTCGCATTGGAGAAAGGCGAACCATGAAGCGAGTCTAGAAAGTAGAGGAATACTGGATGAAAATCCTGAAATAGTCCACTTACGTACAGGACTCACTTACGTGAGGAATCATCCTGTATAATTATGAACAAATCAATAACAAAAATGTTTCCGGTCATGACAGCAAGTTAGCAGCATTTTTTTGGTTAATCTTATGACTTGCACGGTCATCCTTGCATGTGGAATAGTACGGACCAGAAACAATTTCAAAAATCATAGACGAAGACGAAACTATGTTGCAATAATCAGCTTGCCGAAGTCACTGACTAATAATAATAAACATCGGTGAAAATCAAGATGGCAGATGGAACGTGGGACGGACGATTCATTCTACAAACATCTCCCGTGACGTCAGAATCTTATTCATACAACTTTCATCGGGACGTTCTTATTATCAGGGAAAATAAAATTCTGTGAAAATTTATAGCGATATGCGCAGCATCTCACTTCACAAGACGAGATCACCTGCGGCGAGAGGAAATATTGTTACTTAGAATATCGAATTTCTCACCCACACAATAATACACAATAGAATGTAGAAATGATAGGGCACCGAATATCACTTCTCTCCTCCACACAACACTCTCCTCCACACATTTTTAACGTTAGTTCACGTTCAGAAATTGCCAATCAGCACAGAAAACTCTAAAAGAGTATCGAAAAAGTCATCGTCCCAGTTTTTTTACGCTCAACGGAATAACGTAATAACAAATAACGTTTTCAAGAATAAAAGGGGGCGCTCTAACTGGAATTTTTAGGGCGCTGCCTCTAACATTATTACACCCTCTTCAAGTAACATGTACATAGCAAGTAGAATTTTTTAAGTATTAGTGCAATTATAGTGCAAAACATTTTAGCAATGCAGGTAATGCTTACACTTTTCAAACGGGCACTTCTGACAGGACCTTTACTCAAAATCGTAGTTCTATCAAGAATTAACAATACAAGAGAAGAATTATCTCGAAGAAAAATATTAATGCCATAAACTCTTGATTGCCTTCCAGGGACCGATGAATATTACGAGAATCAATGAATGATTGGGACTTTTTTGTTAGAGAATACAACCTCAAAGAAATCGCTTGAGTTGTTGGGAGTTTGAGTTGTTCTTCCAAATGCATAATGCATAGGTTAACTTTTTTTTCAAAAAAAAAACGAAAGAAAAAAAAAAATAAAAAAAAATTAGAACATACCTCGTTTTAGTTCTTCACCCAATGTACCGTGACCGAAAACCGTGATATTGCATACTTCGACTAAATCTTTTAATTGATTCGAATCAGGCTGGTAGGATGCTCCAGTGCCTTTACCACCACTAATATCAACTTTCACTTTATTTAGTAAAATATCCTCGTGTCCCAGATGATCAGTATGTAAGCCCGGTTCGAAGGTGAGGAGCAGAACTTTTCTGTCTTTCAAATGTTTTTTGATTATTGATAATTTATCTTGTTCAAAATAACTAAAAAACAATCAAATTTGAAGTCATATAACTTAATTCGGTCAAAAGGTCATTTGAGATCTTTTTGTTTAATATTAAGAATGTTTTTAAATTTCTTTAAATATCTAGGATTTTAAAAATATAAAATGGCGTTGATTTCCAATTTAGAATATTTCACAGTTGAAAAAGTAAGTCTTCAGAAGTCATTCAGGATTCGAGTTCTCATAAAAAAATGCGGATACATTCTAGATTTCCTCATTCCTCTGCTATCCCAATAAACAGTTAATTCTTTTACACAAGTCTTTCAAAAGAATAGTGTCGGCTGTCAACGTTGCATTAATATTACGATCCAAAAGTTTATAAGATATTCTTCGTCTTAAAAGATCGACTAACCACATAAAGATTAGTTTCCAAAATGGTAAAAGTTTTCAAAACAACAACAACAACAACAAACAAAAAGCTGTGTTATATATATCAGAATCTTAAGTAATCCACAGATCTTCTTTATAAAATAAACTTAACTCTTAACTCTGGTAAGCTGGTTTCCTCTGCACTCTCTTTATACTCTTATACGAGCCTCTCTTTTTTTGGTTTGTAATCACCTGTATCTATGGTAACATATGTTTTGAAAATCACTTTGGCTTTTTCTAGCTTATGCAATATTTACGAAGCACTATATAATAAAAAACATCTGTGACATATAAAAACACACACAAAACTAAACGAATGATGAAAATTCGAAAAAAGAATATTAATATCACGTGGTTTGAACTGTTTATGAAACTAACTACAAAGGCTGCAAAAGTTCATTGTATTCGAATGTGAAACGCAATGATTCGAAAACCTTAGAAACATGAAAACAAACAAAACATTAAAACCCGAGAGCCGAATCACCTTTAAAAACATCATCAATGAAAATTCGAAAAAAGAACGAAATGTTTGCCTCTCCAGATTATTGGATGTACAGTCATGCCCGATTCAAAACGTTCATCTATATGGTCCCAAACAGATTTAATTTCCAGGGTGAGAATTTGCAAGAATTAAGAACATAATATACAGTCGACTGTCGATATCTCGAATACTCGATATCTCGAACTTTTTTTCCCTCCCTTGTACACTACGCACTTGTTTGGGCAAAATCCTCCCGATATCTCGAACTTTTCGGTATCTCGAACAATATTTCCGATCCCCTGAACTTTCCCCCAAACCTTCAGAAATTCCGGGCGTGATTTTCGCATTTTTTTAATGTTTTGATAAAATTCAGTTTTTCTAAATTCGAATTTTCGAAAAGTACATGAATCTAATTTTTTTTGAAAGATTGATTGCCACCACTTAAGAGGCGAAAATGAGCCAAATGTAAATCTTTGGAACTGAAATATAAACCGTTATTAGTATTTATTATTATAAAATGGCACAAAATCTAATTGAGAGTCAACTGTAAATGCGTTTGTTCATTAGAAAACAAAACCAGACGAGTCTGAAAACAATGGAAATCCTTGTATATTTTGTATTACTGCTCATGACGAATTTGTATGTGTGGAAATAAAAAAATATAAACATGTTATTTAAAATTTGTGGAAGAATACAAATAACATTTGAGGTTGGAGAAGTGGTATATAAAAAAACAAGTTTTAAAAACAACAACAACAAGCACATCCAGCCTCAACTGAAGCTTTTAGACGTTCTTATTATAAAAAATAACAATGTGTAATCGATACTCAAATCTTTATTGTGTTTATTGATTTATCGCACATATTTTTAAAATAATTTCAAAATTTCATTTATCTTCCTTTCGTTAAATATTTTGCCCCAAATTTTATGACAATACATTCATAATGGACGAATTATAAATATTTGCCTTGAATTCCTCGTCGCAATAAAGTGCAGGAATACTATAATATTAAAAACCAAGCTTCAGAAATAACCGAGATAACAAATTATAAAGTACATCTCCACACTCCCTGCCATCCTTTCATGTTATTTTTCAAACTGCACTACACGATGTTGTGGAAGATGACGTCATCACACCCAGATACCATCATTACATAACAAATGAAAAAAACTAATGTTTTGATAATATTATGAAAGCCACTCGTTAATTCAATCACGTACAGGCTATCATAAACATCTAAAATACAACAACATGTAAAACCATAAAACCAATACATAAACAACCAAAATGGCTGAAGATAGCTCTGTGGTGCGATTGGACATCATTCTGTGCAAACTTGATATCGCCACACATGACGGTATTCAGTGAATAAATCTTTATTATCGGATCATTTTAAGCAGTTACATATTCAATTAAGTGATAATTAACAGCTAATGATGGACTTCAATCACCGGACGGAGTTTTATTGAAACCTCAAAAACAGTTCAGATATTAATTGGTCGATCAGAAAAAAAAAAGAAGAAAAATTCAGGTCTTGACATTACTGATTAATCCTTCCTCATTCATTCGTTCAATTATAGTCATTCACTCATTCCGTGAACGAAATTGTCATTGCAGATCACTTTTAATAAAGGCCGGTGCACACCAGAGGGAAATGTAATTTCTCAAGAGTAATATAACTTTTCCACTGGATGTGAATATGCTTTACCTTATTACATGAAATGTGTAAAGCAAGTAATTAACGCGAATTTGAAATTTTCGCGTTAATAAATGTCCTGTATGTAATGTAATCAATGTACTAATGTACTGCATCTCGACGACGATTCGCGTTAATTTCTGATCTCGTAAATGTTGTGACCGTTTGTTAATTGCTTTACACATTTCACGTAATAAGGTAATTTCCTGCAGGGACTTTTTTTCTCTTTCCTTTAATTTGATTTTCGTTCTTTTCTATCCAGTTGAACTACTTCAGCTATTTTTCACTCAGTAACGTACTCACTGGTAGAAACCTAGGTGAACTAGCTAATGCATTAACTGTATATCGGTTACGTGATTAGAGTGGAAGTTTTGATAAAAATTAGTCATTAAAACACCGGATATTCTGTTGATTGGCCATGCTTAGAACAAATGACAGAAGTGACAAAATTTAATATTCATCATCGACATTTAAAAAGCCGCAAAATACGAATACGTATACCTGCTATCTCTCGTTCGAAACGAAACTTTTATTTGACGATCTCTCGTTCCAAACGAAAATTTTATTCGCTAATACCTCGCTTGAAATGAATGTTTAAATCTCCAAAAACGTCGAAAAAACTCGACGGAAAGTTTTATTCATTTATGTATTAACGTTTCATTTTTGGATCAATGTGAAAACCCAGCTTGCATAAACAAACAAGCCATATCCATTCCAGCAACATAATCATGATATTCAACCGCAAAGTTAGGTTTAATTATGGTATAGCGGAGTCGTTACGTGATGTATAACATATAAAAAATTTCAGAAAGAAGCATTGTTATCAGACATACAAAAGCTACTACATCAGAGACGTTAAAAACGTGAATTACACGAGGAACCAAGGTCAGGCGTTAGCAGTAATGTTGCTTAAAAAACTGACCATTTTTTAGTAGTAATGTTGCTTAATTTGGTTCTAAGCGTTAATCGAAAATATATATATTTTCATTCTTGAAAACCTTTGTGTAGGTTCAACTTTTTTAATTAAAGTATCTAAGTATAAAGTCTAGGACATTCAAATCATCACATGGAACGCACAACCTAGTGTAACAACCTTGTATAAAAATGTGCTGTAGCTATGCTAGTGCTGCGTCATTTAAAAAATTCATGTTGCTAATTTATCCGAGATACTGGTAGTACTGTTGCTTAATTCTTTGAGAAAATTTACTAGTGTTGCTTATAAACTTGTTGGTTATTAAAAAAAAGAAGCAAAATGTCTTCCAGGGCGTACTTCAGAGCTGAAATAAATGAAGATCTCATTGCAAAACATAATAACACGTTGAATATCAGATGACAAACGAGGTTACTGGATCAGGGCGTCAGGCGTATATGTCCGAAGGCCACCCTAAATACATCCATATATTAGCCCGAAGCTCTTTAACAGAGGTTCAACCTCGAAGAAGAAACAATAAGGTCATTTTTCAGAACTGCACTAAAAGTAATTTTTTATTGTATTATTGTTTTATTATTTTTACTATGATTTTACCATTTTTTATATATTCGGTAATTTCAATTTTTTCGGCAATCGAGACGTAATTTTGCATCATGTTAATTCCGTGCTCTCATCAATCTCTTCGAATCTTTCGCCTTTTTCTGGATATTAATTTCTCTTTTTCTCAAACAGGATTCGTTTGGAAAGCAGTTGTTTTACATTGTAGATATATGCATATACTGAAACGACATCCTGTATAAATATTTGAGAAAATAAAAAAAAAATGAACAAATATAAATAAATAAATAAAAAAATAAATAATGTGAACCCATCAGCAACAGTGTGAGAAGAAGGCCACACAAGATGATGAACACGATCTCGTTATCCCAGGTCAAATTTGTAAGGTTTTCACCACAAACAGTTTGAACAGTTGAGGCACCATTTTTCATTATATAGACGTTGTTACGGATTATAGATAGTATTTAGAAGTTTTAGATATTGATTAATAATTAAGCTTTAAACAAGCACGGACACAAAGAGCTATTGATAGCTTTTAAAAGGGGCGATTAAAAAAACGCCCCTCGTGATATTGCCTTTCTTTTTAACATTAATGAAAGATTCAATTATTGAGGAGATTTGAGAATCAAAAGCTGATGAATCTTTTACGGAGGTTATACGAAAAGAATTTCTTCCTGGTCGGAAAATTTGTTGGAAAACACTGCGAAGGAGTGCATTCTTATAGAAATATATAGAAATATACACAGTAGTTCAATGAAAACGCTCTTCGCCTTAGTGATTTTTTGACGATTTTGCCCAATGGGTTAGATATGAATTTTGAAAAATTCGCTAATCAGGATTTGTAGCCCTTATAGTGACAACAAATATATTGGCAAACTAACAAAAAGGCGTTGTGCACAGGCGTTATTAGTGCTCTAAAACACGCCCACTAAATGACGGTGTGCTTTTCATGAAATTTCTGTTCGTCCGAAAACAATTAACAACAACAACAAAAAAGAAGCTGATTTTTCGAAGAAAAAGCTAGTTCCCAGTAGACAAATTTGTGCACTTCTTCGCAGTGACTTTGGAGTGCAGAACGTTCACACCTTCATATGTTATGTAACCGTGAGAGCAAGAACAAAAGATTCAAACAACAACAACAACAAAATCATTTTTAAAACAAACCCAAGTTTGGTGGTGGTGTCATCAGCCAGTCCAACGCATCAACTCATCGATGCTTGTCGTTCGGTTGTGTAATAAAAGGAACAACTGTCAATCAAAATCATAAGATGTATGTGGGTGGTCCACTGAGTGACGTCATCATCAAAACAAATTCAATAATCACCAAGGAAACGAAAGATTCGTCACCAGTCTACTTGAATTATTCACAGCATTTTGCTGGGAAAAAGGTTGGTTTGACGATGACATGAGGGAGCGAGGTAAAACTAACTTCTTCAAGACACATTTCTGTTACATCGGCGGAAAGTGGCGTTTGATCGTAATTATTGTTCACCGCAAGAATTTCAATAACAAATATCGTTAGTGGGAATCGATTGATAAACATATTCAAAATTGCGTCAAAAATGAAACAGTGGAAATTCCTCCCGACCGAAATGAATTTACTTAAGCTTTACTTAAATTTACTTAAATTCACATGAAAAAGACTACAAGATCAATGTGATTGGATAAATGACACTTTATTATCATAATTTATTTATTTATTTAATTTTATCAGATGTCCACGCAGAAGTTGAACAAAGTCTCAACCGCTGTTCGAACTAAGTCCTAAGTTTCATCCCTTGACTAGTTCAAACAGAGAAATATAAAAACCATCTTTTGAAACTACGATAGGAAAGTACCAAGAGAGATAGGAAAGCCTCTCAAAAAAAAAATCTAAATTATGGTGAAATCTCAAACAGTCAATGCGATGAAGAACATTCTTTTTGAAATAGTGAGTCTATTTCTAAAACATCGACACAAAATGACATCATCGCAAGTTTCGCTTCCTTCTTAATTTTATTAATTATTACATAATTATTACGCAATTAAGCATAATTAAAAAAAAAACCTTTGTCATAAGTTATTTCCTGAGGTATCGTCAGATTTCCTTAAACGGTACGAAATGTCGTCATTAATCAAAGTGAAAACGAGGTTGTAGTGACGTCATTTACGAATAAGGGAAATGAATAAATAGAAATGAACTCCTTCGCAGTGACTTTTTAACAAATTGTGCCTGTGTTCAGCCGATCAAAAAGCTTTAAAAAAGCTCTTCTCCACAGAATGACACCACACAACTAAAAAGCTCCAGTTACCTCGTGGTGAGTATGCAAAGGATCAGTCGAGCTTCTTCGATGCCATCTTCTTGTGTCTCGTCAGAAGTGACGCGGTAACCAGTAGCAACAAGATATTGAGTGAGAGGTTTCATTTCATACGAAAGCTCAGACGAATGACTGATGTGTACGTTTGCTTGATCTAAAAAAAAAACGACGACGTGCACCAAATGGTAGTATTAGGCCTTTTTGTTTAAACGCCGCGTCATGGCTAAGCCAACAAGTATGGCCTCGCTTTAAAGATTTTTTATTATCCAACTGTTGAACGGAAATAATAAGTAAAAATTTGTTGAAAATCCACCGCGAAGGAGTGCATCTCTATAGAAATATACACACTATTACAATAAAAATGCTCTTCATCGCAGGGACTTTTTGACGATTTGGCCCACTGGGATAGAATCGAGGCGAAACTTGATAGCAAGGCATTAACACAATGTTTAAACAGAGATTCGGGAAAGATCGATTGAGTATAAAATTGACATAAAGTATCGGCTGGCAGAGAAAGACGAAACGAGTCTAAGTTAAAACTATGTTATATATGTCTGGTTTAAGTGAGTAAATAGCTGCGTCTCGCTCTTTCAAACGATAATGAGAGACCATAAAGATCGCATTAGTGACATCTTTTTAGACAAGCACAAAGATAGGACTTTTGGGCGCTGTTAGACGTAGTCTTTTCAACTCTTTGGGCGTTGTTAGACCTAGTCTTTCCAACTCTTCAACTCGTGGTTTTTTCCGCCTTCCGAGGTACTGCTTGTTACTTTGTAGCGCCTGCATTTTGATGTAACTTTGAAGTAGTGTCAGGCCATGAAGCTTCCGGTCGAACTACAAGCTAGAAAGTGGTTGCATTTACCTGATATCGACTTTAACCAAACGAAGTAATTCGGTGGGATGGGTGTAGGTTGGATGGTGTTTCGTGTGCAACCTGGGAAAGAAGTCGGAAATGAAATCGGAGAGCTTGGAGATTGGAGAGGTTAGATGTGCCAACTAACTCATGCTATTTAAACTCACTCGATTACAATTGATTAACATTACAAATCGAGCAATCTAATTGGTTAAGATTACAAATCAAGCAATCTGATTGGTGAAGATCGCAAATCAAGCAATCTGATTGGTTTTCAATTTTACCTTTAAGCGGGATGAACCACAACACATCCGAAGGGCTGATATCTCCACCCTGGTATTCGTCTATGATTTCAAGGATTGGTTTACACTGTGCATTTGTAACTGCTAATACCTGAAACACATTGTGCAGAAAACATCAAGAAACAGCTACTTGGACTCATTGGTGATTCATAACAGCTATCATCCACCTGTCTTTACAGTCACAAAACTATTCGGTTCAAGCTCTCTTATTTTTGTTGGCATGAACGAGGTAACAAAAAAGAATAGTATCGTTAAACCAAACAGAATTAATAAAAGTGTTGACCGCGAATTATGGATGATTGAGATTTGGTAATGTTAACCAACTGGTAAAAGGATAGTAGTTTTTCTTACCGAGTATCATTCCTCGCAAGGATGTAAACAGCTACGGCTAGGCAAGGAGTTACGAAAGAAGAAAAAATGAAGAAAAAAAGAAGGAAAAATAGATAGATAGATAGATAGAAGACAGAAGGAAATGATATTCTTACAAAATGAGAAGATCATAACCATCAGGAAAACAAGACGATGGAAGAGCATATCAAACAACTGAGCTGCGAGGAATGCAACAATCCTAATAGACGTGGTCACACTCTCTATCTATGTTTTTCTTCGTTTCTTTTTTACATAAGCGTTATAAGTATGCACAGGAAAACAAGCAGCTGAAGTGGGAAGTATGAAACTATCCTGATAGATATGGTCACACTCTTTACCTATCTTTACCTTTTCTTTTTTACAAAAGCGTTATAAGTACGACTAACCTCGTAATACAAACCAGGATAGGTTGCTAAAATCTTATCGATCCTATGCAGGTAACTCGACAAGCAACACCAAGCTTTATTAACAGCTTGGCGAACACCATTCACAACTTTCGTCCGAGCTAATACTTGAATGACCAATTTATCTTTCCATTGACAGACACACACATCAACGTCTCCGGTACGTATATATGAGCCGGACTGCCAGTAACTCAGTATCTCGGGTGATTCCTTCACAACTGTACACGCAGAAATTAAGAACAAGAATAGGTAGGTCGGGATTGGTGAAACAAACCGGTAGTCCCAACCGACTTGAACATGAGTAGCCGGACACTTTGGCAACCACGCGTTCACCTATGAACGAACAGGAAGGTGAGCAGAGAAATGATACGAAAAGATTATCACTTTTACACCACAAAAATTTATTCAAGAGTCTTCAGAGATTTTATCCATTTCGAATTCTTATAACAAGCTAATGATGCAGTGTGTACTTTGTAGTCAAAAAGGTTCCAGAGTAGTTATATTTTTGACCTTTGGACAAGATATAAAAAATACGAATTACCCAACCTCCCGTCCCCCAAAAAAAGAAATACTGTGAGCCAAGTCATCAAAAAAGTCATTGCGATGAAGAGCATTCTCATTGAAAAGTGTGTATATTTCTATTGATATGCACTCCTTCGCAGTGATTTTTCAACAAATTTGCTAACAGGGTTAGTACACAGTTCAACAAGAATTTTCAGAGTATCGTACCTGTGGGATTACTGGTAGGATTCCTTGCAAAGGTAAGAAGTAGCGCTTATAGACAGATAGGCTTTTCAAGTTCGGTATGACTAGCTCGACGTCATAGCTGGCGTTTGGCGCACCGCCGATAATCATCAGCATCTCCTGAAGGGCTCGAACCACCGGCTGGAATTGATCTAATGGAAGTTTTAAATTCTAAAGAAGTAAAAGTAACGTTTTAAAATCCATTTGCTGTAGAAATAACAATTCATTAATTCTATATCTTATAGTATATTATCAATACGTGCCAATTTACAATTTACAATTGTAAAATATAGAATACCCTAAGATGGCGTAAGAGCCGAAAAGCTTAGTAAAATTAAAATGATTGTAGTATTTTATACTTTTATATCCCTCTCTTATAGTATATGTACGTGAAGTGGGACCTTCCGCAATAAAACCAGTATGGTCCTTGGAAGCCCAACAAATATTGACTTAAATGGGACCAAACTCAGGATGAAATTTTGTCCACAAAAGTGCCGGTTAAAGAAGAGTCCCAGCGGGCAAAATCGTCAAAAAGTCACTGCGATAAAGAGCATTTCTATTGAAATAGTGTCTATATTTCTACAGAAACGCACTCCTTCGTAGTGACTTTTCAACAAATGAGCATATTTTATTATTATTATTATTATTTACGAATTTTTAAATACAGGATGACCATTCAAAAATTAGCAATATATACATACATACATATTTACAAAATTTCTGTTCTCCCATGGGTCTACTTACATATAACAACAATGGAATGATGGATTCTCGTATCATGCCATTAGTGGTAATATTACTGAAGGTGTTACGCAGCGTCCAATCATATGGCTTCTTGTCAATCCAAAGGGCGTCAATGTGACCGCCCCGAGTAAGCAGATCGACCAGGTCTTGAACGTTCTTTTCGTTTCGATGGATCGAGGCCACTGCCGATGCAAGAAGTGGTGGGTTAATACAGACTATGTCGCTCAGGCTAGGTTCATCAAGTTTTTCTTGGGAGTTGCTTGAGTCGAAACTAAGTAAGGAGATCTGGTCCCCAAAGAACTTTACACAACCCTAATAAGTAAATAAATAAAAAATGAATTTAACAAAATGGTCTCGTGCTAATGAAGCATGAAAATGTATGAGATGTTTGTCAGGTTACGAAAAGATCTCTTGGTCACTGGCTAAAATATTGTGATGAATCTAAGTTGTCTGCACCAGAGTTGGCCACCGGCACTGGAAGGAGGAAATACTTACAATGTTTTGGAGCTGTATCATGGATTTCATGACCGCAACAGGATCACTCACACCAACGTTTTCAGCCATGCTCAATATATCTTCCCAACTCAAAATGACAATTCCTCTTTTCATGTAGGTAGAGAGTTCAAAGTAGATTTTCTCTAACGTGTGACTGATGGTGTATGAGGGATAAACATCGGTGTCAAGGATCGCTGCCAGCAGCACCTTTTGTAGCTCGTCAATACCCTGGAAGCAGCGAATTCCAAGCTTAGTAAAACAAGCCACAGCCCAGCCGGCACGGTTGTTAAAAAGTCACTGCGAAGGAGTGCATTCCTATAGAAATCTACACACAATTGCAATGAAAATGCTCTTCGTCGTAGTGACTTTTTGACGATTTTGCACACTGGGAGATTGAAATCAAAGAAAACGAATTGTTATGAAGGCTGTGAGGTTTTGTCAGCAAAGGGACTCGAAAATAAATGAATCATAAGGTCAAGAAAAAAATGTGTCAGGAGTTTTCTTGTGATATAAACTACACGAGGGAGCGAATCATTTTTTAAATTTTGTTTGAGTGCTTTGTTAATAATAAATAGCTGATCGTTCCCAGATCATTTCTCAATTGTTCTATTTCTACTGACATCAGCATAGTGCAACCCTCAGCTCTACATAATAATAGTTCAATTTTATCATGACTTCGGGAAAGTAAAGCTTTTGCCTTGAAGAACATCCAACACAGAGAATTAGTCATGTTTCACTTATTATACATGGTCACACTTATTATACATGGTCAATGACTTTTAAAACGTTCCTGGGAATCAGTGGTAATTCTTACATTCAGAGGTAAACTGCTTTTTTGATAACAGGAAACAAAGAATATTAAAGGTCTATAAAGTGAATACTTGCAAAATTCAACAGAAATCGTATGAATTGTTACCTCTCCATTAATTGAACTGACTGGGATTACTTTGTCATGAATTCTTGGACGATTCTCCAACATCCACTCCAGTCTACGTCGCTTTGAAGAAATCATTGAAAACAAACCTAAATCACTGAAATACAAAAATCACGAAAACATTACTGCATCGAATCTTCGAAATGTTTATTTTAAACAACCAGGGATTCAACCAATTCCAAGTGGGCAAATCTGTTGAAAAATCACTGCGAAGGAGTGCATTTATATAGAAATATAACACTATTTCAATAAGAAGTGCTCTTTATCACAGTGACTTTTTAACAATTTTGACAACTGGGTTGTAAGTAATTATTTTACACCATGTGATTGACAAGTGAGCAAAACAATCAGTCAGATTGAAAATAACAAAAGAACTTCACAATAGGCCAAGGAATTTCCTAATGCCTTAAAGTTCTCACCCAGTGGGCAAACTTGTCAAAAAGTCACTGTGATAAAGAGCATTCTTATTGAAAAGTGTGTATATTTCTATAGAAATGCGCTCCTTTGCAGTGATTTTTCAACAACTTGCTCACTTGGACTGTGTAATGGACTGTCAGTTGCTTTCAGTGTTGCATAGTGGAGAACAGAACATAAAAATATTGACAGAAGGTTACGAAGTTTAAGTGGCGAGTTTTAGTCATGAAATGTCTTGGTTGCGGAAAAGGTTTCACGTTTTCAGTTTTGATACGAGAAAAAACGACAACAACAAACACACATCACACATCAGGATTCATGTTTAGAGGACATTATTAGAGATAAATACATGTATATTTCTTTCTTTCTTTCTTTTAATGTTTAATGAGGGTTCTGCAAAGGAGTTTCTGAAGCACCACCCATGGGTGGTTATGGCTAAGGTGTATTTTTAAATGAAACCATAGTATGAGCAAGAAGGGTTTCAAAGGTCATTTCTCCAGCTCCCAATAGGTTTGGATCGAAATTTTATCAAAAATAAATTCCTTGCAGAAAAAATTGAACTTGTTCAAAATAAAAATCAGCACTCGTGGGGGATCATAATGAAAACAAAACACAAATTTACTGTTTATAATTGTTTAACACAATTGTAAGGCCAGACTCATTGGTATCAATGCATTAAATATTTCAATGTATCAACAATATATCAGGAGAATTAAAGTAAAGATATAATTTAATGTGAAACCTTAAAAACATGAGCTCCTCTTTAATTTGACAAATGCTGTTCTCCTCCTGATCTTGGACTTTCGCCATTACACGTTGACACGCATGTTTTATTTTTTCGTCTGTCGTTAAATCTTTGTGAGACGCGACAATGATGACATATGATCCAGGTGCCTGAAAAGTACAAATAAATCGTCAAAAAGCCTTTGCATCAATGAGCATTTGTATTGAAATTGTATATATATTTCTATAGAAATGCACTCCTTTGCAGAGATTTTTAAAAAAACTTCTGCTAGCCTTACAACAATTTTGGAGAGAGAAACAATTTACCTTGGCTTGAATTGTACCAATCCATTTGGGTACTTTATCAACAGAGCTATAGATGGACAAGTTGAAAGTGACAATATACACTGTTCTTCGATTCATGAAAAATCCATGTACCCCTTCCAATGCCTATGTATGAGAAATGTTACCATACAGAAGCAGAAACCAAAACAGAACCAAAAATATTAGTACAATTCCATGAAAGAATTTATTATTATTATTGATTGATTTACTTTATAATATGTATACTCAAATCAAACATGGTAGCACCACTTCACAAACATGAATATTGATGATGAAACATTTTTGGGATATGAAGAGAACCAAAACATAATTATGAAAAATTAAAAAAAGAATAGAAAAATATCGAGATGAACCCACAGAGTGTTTAAGATAGGAGCATAATTCAAAGAATGGCATAGAAAACATGACAGTGTGATTATAAATAAGAAACTAATTATAAAGATATAGTGGAGTAGAACATACAGTCCGATTTAAAGTCGGATTGTCTTGTAAAATAAATTTATTTGTATGAATTAATCACTAAACACATGTAATTTTTGTATAAAAGAGCCATACTTTGTAAACATCTTTACTTGATAATGGGAATTGAACGCTTGAAATGTTGTAAATGAATTGGATGTGTCGAAAGAAGTTGTCGATTTGTTTTTCCCACATTTTTTAAAACCATTTTCTCAGTGATGAAGAAAATAATAATACATAATATTAGAACCACATAAAAATACATATGACAGGGCTTCCAGTTGAACATCTATCAGCAGCCATTATGCATGACATCATTATGACATCATGATGACATCATGCATTTTAATACCTTTAGAAGGTAAGGTCAATATCAAGAAGAGCATAATGATAAAGCTTCTGGTGATATTTTTTTTTATAAAAATCTTTGCCAAAAATAACATATTCAACTATATCAGTATTTACGCTGAAATTATGCATTTTGGAGATTTTGGGTTAAAATTTCAAAGTGCACACAGGGAAAATTCTCCCTGTAGGCAAAATAAAGATCTTGTTTTGTCTCAAACCAGTATTTACGTATGATGACACTTTCTGAATCACTATTAGTGAACGATATACAGAATGTAGGTCAATTCCCTGATAACCCCTGCAGTACTATTTTTTAAGGTGTGAGTAAGGGAAAAATCTCCATCTCTGAGCTCTTTTAGTTTTGTAAATGGAGCTACGTTTTTACAACAGGGTTCATTTTCTTTGACTCATTCTAAAATTTAAAATTTTTAGTTTTAGTTTTAAATTTTTAACATGGGCGTTTAGAGATGTAATAAGCTTTCCAAAAAGGTATCATACTTGATATAAACATATTTTGGTCAAAAGGATTAATTAAAAAACAAAAACACGTTTTTTCCCTTACTCACACCTTAACCGAAGCGTCAAAATTACCACTAACAAAATTTCCATAGCAACTATAATAATTGAACTGTAAATTTGGACCAAATTCGGCCTATAATGCCCTTGTTGACTAAACGATTTACAACTTGAAATCAGAACTATCAGTTTCAATCAAATACAATCAACTGCAAACAAGGCACTAGACTATGCATCAGAAAAGAAAAGAAAAAAAGAATAAATTAGAAGGATGAAAGATGAAAACGTCCATCTTTTAAAAAGGACTCAAAGAAAGAATGTGCCCTGTTTACACGATCTTTTTTTCTACATAGGTTTATATGTTTCATTGAGAAGGGCATATCATAAACAAGGAAATTGATCTAATTCTTTGGTAATCTATACTATTTGGTGTTAATGTCTACAGGTAACACCCATTTGTATATTAAAATGAACTGATTACCTGGTTCTCATACAGTTAAAGATGAAAGATTCAAGAGCTAGCTTAAAAGTTACTATGAATAGAAACCATCTGTTATAATTCAATTAAGTGTTGTTAGATTTCTGAGATTTCTATTTTGGAAAATCACTTGGGGGTCATGCCTAAACTTTGACAGAAAATATATGTCAAAATATTTTTGATTATTGAGCTGCAACTTCTTGTTGATAATATTTTGAGGTTTAACATTGGCATGAATGAATGAATGAATGAATGATGAATGAATGAATGTAGGAAGAGTCAAATGAAAACATGTCAACTTGACGAGTTCCAAAAGTTCTCATATTTAACAGTTTCCTTCAGTGAAAGAAGATAGTTTCAACAAGGTGTTGAAATCCTTCCCTTGTCCTGGCTGTAAAGGAAGTAGTTGATGTTACTGATGAACAGTTGGAAAAACCTGCCACAAGGTTACACAAAGCATGGGTCAACCCAGCACTGCGGCACAATCACTCATTCATTGTGAATTGCCGCCAACTGGAATTGAACCCCGATCTCTCTTGCGATTTACGAGAGTGATAACCACTATACTTGATGGACAATTGGAAAACGTACCGCAAGGTTCCAAATGGTAGTATATCTGTCCATTAGAGTCTCATTGTCATACAAAAGTCCAGCAGAAGAGTGTCAGCATAAAGTGATGGAACAGGCACGATTTTCTTGGTGAAGTCTTAAGAAGACTTATTAACATTCTAGTCATTACAGAGACAATGATTTCAAAATTGGTAGTGCAACCAGGAACTGTCGATCATAGTCGGAGTAAAACACACTGTAATGTAACACTTACTCCTTCATTATTAAGGTGGTGTAAAGCCTACTATAATGAAGCAAAAGTCACGTTATAAAGATTTCGATATTTGGGGCGAAAATAATTGGTGTCAGGTCACATTTATTTTCATTTCCATCTTTTTAATAAAGAAGGTAGGAAAGTCTATAATGAAAAAATAATGAAAATAACAAAGCACCGAGCATGACATACACCTTGTTTTCAAAAGTCACCGTGACAATTTTCTATTCAAATGTACTTTTCAACAAATTTGCATGGAGCTTAGAAAGCTCAGAAAGTTGTGATAAGGTATTATTCTTGCGTTTGATCATCATCAAGAGATTTTTACTTTTTTACTGTAAGCACTTTTTACCGTAAAATATCAGGCTTTTGCTTAAATTTTCAAAAATTTGTCTTTCTCATACAGTATTATTTTCAATTCAAACTATTGTGTGCTGAAAGGTAATCATTCAAAACCACCCAATTTTGATTATGAAAATCATTTTTCAATTAACAAATTGCTAAAATCGATACAATAACAAAGATTTAACATGAATAATGGCGAGTTGTCAGTGAGATAGCAGTAAAACATCAGCTGTTGTGCAATGTGCTTTAACCTGTTACAGTGATATTAAAATTTAAAAAACAAAAAAACAAAAGGCTTCCTAAAAATTGTTATGATTACAAAAATCGGTTTATATTCATTTTAGGGATGGAGTCACATACTATTCTTGTAACATCGGGTGCCGTCATAAATGCATCCCGTTGAATTGATACAATTCCTACCAAGGTATCGCAAAGGACTCTAGCCATGGACATTTTCTTTATTTCATCCCGTTGATTTTTTGTGAATACCCCGTTCCCATTTTCCCTTTCATAATAAAAGCTGTCGCCATCCCTCAATCTTTCGAATTGGTTTTTGATGATGCATTGAAAGGTATCACCAAGGATCTTGTCATTCGTGTGATATTCTGCAATTCCCGCTGCAAACAAATCAATGTCGTCAGGATGTTTGTAGAGAATCCTAAATCTTTCTTTCACATCCACTGGCATGAGGCCGTCTAGATCATCAAATGTATTCAATTTTGGCAACTTGCAATACTTCCTCCATGCACCGTAGGTAGGAATACCGTGGTCCCTTCCTCTCTGAATATTCCTTGCAGTAAGGTCCTCATATTCTGTGTCACCGAATGGGACAAACAACCGCCTCGCTATACCAAAAGCAAAAGTGGTATCGACTTCCTGTGATTGATTTCCAAGCAAGCCATAAACAACTCCTTCAATACCATCTTGACGTATTATTGTTGAATTGAAGAAACTTCTTTGTAAAGGCTCCGGATCACGAATGGGGTTGAAATTTTTGTCAAGTATTTCCCATGAATTTGGTACTAAACTATGACCGAATCTGTAAGCAGCAGTAGAAAACACATTTGCTATGGTGGCATCCACATTAGCCCTGTAACCACGGTATGTACGTAGGTTCACTAAGTGAGGGACAAACTCTTTATAGACTATGTGTTGTAAAATCCCTGAATTGATTTTCTTAGCCGTTAAGAAAATCCTGTCCTCTGACCACTGGGGGCGACGTATACGCAGTCTTTTAGCAATTAAGTTGTGGTGTCGCAGCCAAATGGTATGCATTGAAGACAGGGCAATATTTTCATCTCCTCTGGAATCTCCAACAAGAGAACAGCCCACTGGATTGCTACATGATGAATCTGAGGCTGGTCTAGCAATTGGAAGCAAACCATCAGCTGTTATTTTCAATTCTCCCGAACCTGAAATGAAAATAAATTAGTAATAATAATATTTTCTGAAAAGACACAATCAGAATAAAATGGTGTTCAAAGTTGAAAAGAAACATCTAACCATCTTGTTTCCTTAGACTTTGAAGATTTCTAAAAGAAGTGCTATAAATAGCAGATCCATCAATATATGCAGTCAGTGTGTTGACTTGATTGCGTGGGAGGCTTCGCTTCTGGCATACTGATTCAGATCTGGTAAAAATAGTGCAGGTTTCACCTCCAGGAGTAAACTGAATCGGGAAACATGGATACTTGAAAGCATCCGGTGAAGAGCAACTGAAAATCAGAAGATAAAAAAATAGCAACTTGAAAATTAAATAACACCCAAACCAAAAAACAAAACATTCTTTATAAGACATACTTTACAGCTGTGCAACTCATATGTGGCGATTCAGACAAATCGTGGTCCAAGAATTGCCCGAACGTCATAAAAAGGACCGAGAGTTTGTCTACATTTTTTTTATTTGAATTTGAGACAGTAAAAACTGCAGCAGCAACTTCATTTGCCGTTGGAATCGGTGACGTGCCAGGAAAACCTCGGGGAAAGTTGCCAACTTTATCAGCATAATCAGCAGCTAAATGAATGAAAAATATTACGAAAACTTAAAAAAACAAATCAAGTAAATAAAGGTATTCAAACAGTTTTCATACCTACGGAGGAGATCAAAAATCTTTTATGCTGTTTTACGTAAGCATAACTTTCAAAATCCTTCAAAATCCTTTGGTCATTAACTTTCTTTAAGAACATTATAATGGAAATTAACATTATCAGAATCATTAATTCATCAAATTATTAGTGCAGTTTAATGATACAATAATGGAACTCTGAAATCTTTTATTATTTGGATAAGAAGTGTCTTAATAAACGGATATTGGACTTAATTGAACTTATTGAACTAATGAGATTTATGGAGAAGTTGTTGACGAAACTTTAACTAATTGGACGAATTTTGTTTCACCAATAAGATAAGAAACAGTGTTAGGGAAGGAGATAATGTTTATGTTTGTTTATTTATTTCACTCCATCATAACCACTCTAGACTAAAAGATCCACTAATAGACCCATTAGATTTTGAAATAACTGTTAAAGAACCATTGTTATTTTTTATTTTTATTTTATCATTAGAGGAAGTTTTAAAATTTGCTGACAATACACAACACTGATATGTTATGAGGAAAGTGTAAATTCTTTCTTGTTTTTATTATTTTTACAATGCTCTAAAGAAAACACAAAGAAAAATCCGTAAACAAAAATCATTCTTACGCAATAGCCTTAACAGCGGCATGTTGGCTGCGCCTTGTCTCACGTTCTTCTCATTATTGCAGGTACCATCGATCCTTCGAAATATTCCTTTATAATGTCTACAGTTTGCACAAGGCAGTCTGGGAAAACAATCAGCATAAGTGTTCCCTGAAAAGAAAACACTTTTATAGCAGGAAGCCAGGATATCATGTCAGCTAGTGAAACAAAGAAAAGAACTGACCTGGAATACTACTCAAAGCCACATTTCCAATCAAAGAAATGAGTAACAGAAGATTGAAGCTGTCCATGTTGCTTCTACGTCTGTCTTAGATGTGTGATGCTTACAAACAAAACTGACAGGGTTTTTAAACATTTTTGATAAAAGAGGAAGATTCAAGAATAATTACTGCAAACAAAACACTTTATAAAGTTAGTGAATGTAGTAATTATCGGAACAATTTATCAAAATCTATTTTAATTGTTTCACTATTATTTCTATATCCTGCACGGAACGGCGTATCCTCATTGCTATTGATATCATTATAAAAGAAATAAAATCTACGAAAGTGAAAATTTTGTTTCGTTCTGTGAGCAGTAAACAGAAATGAGGAAATAATATATTGTGAAATTTAATAAACATTGTGATTTCCTCGAACTTCGAAGTTTCGAAATAAGTTCCTTGATAGAAATAGACATACTAATTTATTGAAAATGCTCTTCTTCGTAGTGATTTTACAGAGAAAAAGAAAATTACCAGATTAAAAACTTTATAAACAACAACTTTTCTGTTTTCTGGTGATTATGTATTTCAGGAAGTTTAATAAACAAATAAGGGCGATTAGAATTTTCAACAAATCTGAATTAAATGAGTAATGGAAAAGAGGAACAAAAAATAATAATTAGGTAATCAAAATCTAGCCACTAAACTGGATGCAGTGAACCGTCATTAGACTGAAACACAATTATTTATTGTACTGGTAGTTTTCAAAAAACATTTCTAAACACAACAAAAATCGTGTTGTTAATTTTTTATCCTCATGAGCAATTTCTTGCATGACGAAGTATCCTTATTTTTAAGCAGTAAATGGTTGGTCAAACTATCGGTTGGGAGTGAAAGACAATGAGACAAGTAGGGAGCAGAGAAGATGCACATCCACAACACACGTAACAACATTAACAAACAAATTAATTCGTATCAATAATTATGGAAATTAAAAAAGAGTCTGAAGAAATTAAATTCTAATGTAAAATTTGTAGTTTTATATTAATCTGCTTACTTCAAATAGTCCGAAAACTACTGTAATCAAAGTTAAAAAAAAAACAGAGACGTACATCTCAAGAAGAACTAAAACATAAAGATTTCCAAAAAATTTCCAAACACACTGACTCGATACAAGAGGATAACTTTTGTATGAAAATAGAATTTCAACAGTTATTAATATGACTAAACAAGTCAAGAATTATAATAAGGCTATTGGAAGGAAGTTGCTAGTTTCATTTAGAATTTCGGAATTATGTTAATGTTCCAAATTGTTCACAGAAAAAAGTTTCATCAAGGTGGAAATTAAATGATTCTTTGATCAGGAATGATAATGATAAACATCTTTTATTGCAATAGGCAAAAAATTTGTAATAATACTTCCACAATCAAATAAATTTGTATGCAATTATAAACAATAGCTAAATCCATTGCGTGGCAACGAGCAATTATTACTTTCGATAGCATGACACGTTGTAGAAACTGTTATCTCTTCCTTTTTCTTAAGCCAAACCCGCTTATGGAACTTTAAAGACGTTTTTGGATTGCATTGTTTTGATTATCTTTCTTGATTAATCTAAATAACTTTAAATATAATTACAAACTTTTTACCAATATCTAATGTTCATTTTTCGAATTGAATTACAAACTTTCCGTGTAACATCAGGCGCAGTCATGAACGCGTTTGGCTGTACCGATACGATACCCTTCAAGGTGTCACATAGGACTCTAGCAAATGACATTTTCCGTATTTCTCTCAACTGATTCCTGGTAAATACTCCCTTCCTTTCATAATAAAAGCTGTCACCATCCCTCAATCTTTCGAATTGGTTTTTGATGATGCATTGAAAGGTATCACCAAGGATCTTGTTATTTTTGTGAAATTCTGCAACTCCAGCTGCAAACAAATCAATGTCGTCAGGATGGTTGTAGAGAATCTTAAATTTTTCAATCACATCCACTGGCATCATACCATTGAGATCTTCAAATCGATGTAATTTTCTCAACCTGCATAATTTCCTCCATTTACCATATGTTGGAATACCATGATCACGACCCCGTTGAATATTGAACGCAGTTAGATCACGATGGACTGTTTCACCAGGACGTACAAACAACCGCCTCGCTATACCATGAGCAAATGTAGTATCCACTTCCTGTGACTGATTTCCAAGTAAGCCAAAAGCAACTCCTTCGATACCTTCTGTACGTATTATTGTTGAATTACGGAAACTTCTTTGTAAAGGCTCTGGATCACGTATAGGGTTGAAATTGTTGTCAAGTATTTCCCATGAATTTGGTACTAAACTATGACCGAATCTGTAAGCAGCGGCGGCAAATGCATTTGCAATACTAGCATCAACACGAGGCTTGTAACCGCGGTATTTACGTAGGTCCACCAGGTGAGGGACAAACTCTTTATAGACTATATGTTGTAAAATTGCTCCGTTGATTTTTCTTGCATTTTCAAAAATTCTGTCCCCTGGCCAGTAGGGATTCTGATAGCGTAGTCTTTTAGCTATCATGTTGTGGTGGCGTAGCCAAATGGTGTGCATTGTGGTTAGTGCAATATTTTCATCTCCTCTCGAATCTCCAACAAGAGAGCAGCCCACTGGATTGCTGCATGATGAATCTGAGGCTGGTCTAGCAATTGGAAGCAAACCATCAGCTGTTATTTTCAATTCTCCTGAACCTGAATTGAAAATAAATTATTCAGATTTTCTAAAAGCAAAATTAATACCAGCATCAAAATATAAAATACTTATATCTAACCATCTTGTTTCCTTAGGCTTTGAAGACTTCTAAAGGAGTTCCCGTAAATAGCAGAGCCATCAATATATGAAGTCAAAACATTCACTTGGTTACGTGGAAGACGACGGCTCTGACAAACTCCTTCAGCTCTCCCAAAGCCAGTACAAGTGTCCCCTCCAGGAGTAAACTGAATCGGAAAACATGGATACTTGAAAGCTTCTGGTGAAGAACAACTGAAAAACAAAGTATATCACAAAGGTTACTGCTTGAAACATGGGAAATAAAATTAAACAGAGTGAACATAAACAAACAAACAAACATACTTCCTAATCTCACAACTTGCATGTGGAGAAAGTGACATATCATGGTCCAAAAATTGCCCAAACGTCATAAAAAGAACAGAAAGTTTGTCAGCATTTTTTCGGTTCGTAGTTGCAACAGTAAAAACAGCGCCAGATACTTCATTTGCTGTTGGAACACTTGGAACAGTGCCAGGGAATCCTCTTGGTTTATCTCCATTGTCAACATAATCCGCAGCTAAAGAAAATGTAAAAGTCAATTATTATGAGTGATTAATAATGTTTTTCATCAGGCATCTGTCCTTGTTATGTGAAGCTTCAGGGGATTTCGGTAGGAAACCATAAGACATTATGTGAATTATGTTAAAACTTTTAAAAAGAACAAAAGAAATAAAAATTATGTTATCACGAAAAGAATAACGTTATATAACCATTTTGTTTTACAGTTTGTCATCAAAATCCTCACGAAGCGTCACAGACATCATGAAGGTTTGACAAGGGCAGTTGAAACTGAAACGCTTACGTAATAATCTGGCTAATGGAGTATTAGCTGCACCACGTGCCGGTCGCAGAATATTATTGCATGTCCCATCGATTGTTCGATAAGCTTGTTTGTGTCTCTTACAACGGGTACAAGTCAGCGTTGGATTACAATCACTAAGAGTATTTCCTGCAAAGGAAAGAAAAACAGTCCTTTATTGAAATCTTATTATTACGTAACAAAGCATCCTTTTAAAGATAAATAAAAAATATAGAAACTCACCAGGAATTTTGGTCAGAACTACGGTGCCAATTAAAGAAGCAAAGAACAAAAGATTGAGATAATCCATGATGTTACAAGAATCGTCTTGAATGTATAATGACGACAAGCAAAAGTTTCCATCTTTATATAGGCATAAAGTTACATTGTTGTTATGTAATTGACATAGGAAAGTTTGGCAACGAGGAACATGTGAAACTAACTGACGTGATAAGATTTGATAATAAATTTTGCTTCTTTTACTCTTGAAATTAAGGAAATTAAAAGCAACAATAAACATTCTGATGATGTGTACGTGTTACATAATATTTTGGAAATAACTTTTCATTGACATCATAACATTGAAAAACCTTTATGCTTAAATTACAAGAGATGAAAAGTGAAAATGTATTGCTGCATCAATATTTTGGTATCTTGAAAATGAAAAATGAAGAATTAGAATAAATGAACCAAACACCTGCCAACAATTAATAAAGAAATAGTGATTTTTAATAAAAAAAAGTGAATTAATCAATTTCCTGGTTGTGACCAAACAATATAATGATGTCACAACAAACTAATTGAACGTAATTAACAGTTACACAAACGAGTTTGATTACAATTATGTAGAAAGTAGGAAGACAAACTAAAAATCGTATTGAATCCTACTCACACCCAACAACAAGACATATGTAGGAAGATTATTATCATTGAATTTTCCTCAAATTTAATGAAAATCGATCTGAAGGGTGCATTTCCTTAGAAATATAGTTCAATAAAACTGCTCTTCATCATAGTGACATTTTGATGATTTTCTGTCAAAGAACAGTAACAGAGAATTCAAAATTTGAAAGTCAATAAAAACAGGTCTGTTCAAGTGATTGATTCATGAGATTCCATGTTAGTAGCAAAAAGTGGGAAAGTTTCACTGAAATTGTGTTTATATTTTTATAGAAATGCGCTCTGCTATAGTGATGTTTTACCAAATGATTTGCTGGGAAGGAACAACCATAAACCACAATATATTTTATGGGCAGTAATCACATCAGGATTTAAATATAACACATTTTGATGTTTATTTTTTCCTACCTCATCATAACATCACAATAAAACTAGCATGTAGCTTTAGCTAAAAATGCCCCTCGCTCAAGCATTCCAATTTGTACACACAGCAAGCTATACATTGCAAGCCTATACAATGGAAACAAAAACAAACAAAACTTTGTTACTTTTTGTTATCTCTTAGGCCTATGTCACACTGATGCTAATATACCTTTCAAAAAGTGTAAATGAGGCTTAACAAGTAATATCAGAAAGTATTTGCGACAAACAAAAGAAATGTGTGAACTGAAACATGGATATGTATTTTATAATGAAAGTAAGATTTGTTAAAGAAATTATGCAAGAGCCAAAAGAAAAAAAAAACTTTTTCAAAAAACAAATTAAAGCGAAAAATCCATTAGAAATTTGCGTTTCAAACTTTAATTCACAAAACAAAAAATAGCCAACGTTTACATGAAATAGCAAGAAAAAAAAATATAAAAAGGTTTCATTGATCATGATCACTAGTGGAAGACAGTTAAAGAAGAAAAACAAGAATTTGTAATATTTCTTACATACTCAGAATTCCAATAAAAATGGCAAGATTCACCAAAAATCAGTGAATTGAATAAAATTTATTGAATGAAAGATTTAGAGCCAAAACATACAGACATAAAATGTATGGTTGGCAAAATTTCAGATTTCAAGCTGTGCTTCAAAATCCTTGTTGTTCACTTCACTAAAACAACACAAAAGTAATATAAAAATAATTTTAGCATACGATTTTTTTAAATAACATAATATAATATAATAATAAATCAGAAAAGAGATACGAAAAAACATTCTGTCTCCCTCTTAAAGTACCATGCTTTGAAACGAGAAAAAAGCAAAGTCAACTAATAATTGTATTCCACCGTGTAACGTCAACACGAAAGTTGGAGGATGAAGATGATCATGATGATGAGAATGAAGAACAAAATCGGAAACTGACATTCGCCTATCTCGTGAAACTACTATGCCTCCTCGCTTGCTTACGCTCGCTGCGGGGGCAATCAGGCTGTTACGCTAATTACACACTGAATTCATTATTAAGACATTTGCCACTTATGTGTGAGGTTCACAAGAGTCTAGCATACTTCACTTTTTTCACCTGAACTAATAGTGACATTGTGCATCTTATTTTAAACAATACTGGCTGTTACGTTAGGTGAAAAATATGTGTATCAAGGAAGGTTTTAATCTAGGGGTGTGGCTTCAGATGTATTACATTGTCCGAGCCTCTTACAAGATGGTTAAGTATTAAAAAGTGCTCATTCATAAAAGTTAGAGGCAAGTTATCGAGAGTGACACAAACAGTTTGAATAAAACGTGTGATTGTTTTCTTTCGTAACAACACATAATAATGTATGTGAAATGTTTTTACAAAAAACAAGTAACCCGGATAAAATTTTTACTTTGAAAAGGATATGCATATTTGCCTTTCCTGTGTGTGAACCCTGTGACGAAAATTGTAATTTGGGAATTGGAAACGGAAAAAACATGGGTATGTTGTAGAGCTCAAAAAACTGATCAAAAAAGTGTATGGTATCGTCACGATCACGCCATGTGCTACTATATATAATAATCACAAAAAAGGCTATCGCCTCTACGTGGTTTTACATGCAACTAAGAAATTTATACTAAATATATCACTCTCTAAAATAAAAGTGGGGTACACACTCGCTAGATGTGAGTTAGATAAGCAACTGCTGCCAGTATACATCCTGTCTAGTTAATAATATTCTTTAGAAGAATACTAAGCTTCAGTAAAACTTCTCAATGGCAGGGAAGAAAAATAAATCCTTTGTAATGGCCATTTTCCACTTCTGGTAAGTTTTCCACGGAAGGAAATGAAATGGATTAATGTTCCTTAACATTTCTGGTCGTGGAACAACCAGAAAATGTCAAAAGGAGTTCAACTTTTTATGTTTGTGCCAAACAGAAAAGAAAGGAAAGATAAAAAAAAACAATCAGATTTTGGTGATATTACGCGAAAAAGTTTTGTGGAAAAGCGGAAAACAAGCTCAAGGTTTGGCTTTCAAAAGGGCAAAACAATTCATAACAAAACAATTCTGATATGACTATGGAAATATAACAGGGACATATAAAATCGAAATCTTACCTTTCTGCCTGAACAATCCCAGATCTCTACTGATTGAGAAGACAAATTTTCGTCACATTGAACTAAAAAACATAGCACAATAAATAAATAAATAAATTATGATAAAAGAAGTATTATAGATATAACCTAATAGGTGTATACAATTTTGATCTGAGAATCTGAGAATTCTGTTTCTGACTTTTTTTCTTTACAGCAAAGGAAATTGCTGGCAATATTCTAATTTATACATGTTTCTGTAATTAAGTAAAAACAATGAAGTACAGCATAATAATAAGCTAGATTAATCTATTTATTTATTAATTTATTAACTTGCAGTCAAATCATATGAGCCCAAACAAAAAAATATAGGCTGTGTTTTTTTATTATAGTTGTTTGAATGTATGCTTATTTAACACAAACGGACATGTTAAAAAGCCTGCATCTGCACCTGATTTAGGTACGCAATGTTTTATGATTTCTAGGGATGAAGTAATCCAAGAAGAAATCCACACTAACTTACCCGCAGTATTTCCCATGAATGGATACCATTTTGTTACGGGAATACCGAACGTTTCCCCATCAGATACATTTGAACTTTCCCCTTTCAAAGCATAGATTATACTTGATTTTCCTGTTTGAGAGCCACCCAACAGAAAACAACGAATATGGTTTGTTATATCGTAACCTCGAAGAAACTCTTGGATTACGCTGACATCATCCAACAAGATCTCTTTTGGAGGGAAGGTGATATTACACCCTTCTACATTGAAATAGCTCAGAAACTGGAGGTGAACCAAGCTACACGGTATAGTTTTTAAGCCACAGTTTTTCAAACTAATATACATTAACCTCCTACAATTTTTAGCAAATGCATCCAGAGTACTTTCTGTAATTTGTGTACATGAATCCAGTTTCACTATAGTCAGTTTCGGACAATTCTGCGCTATGGCAACAGCCGATGCATCAGTTATTCGATTGCAGCCACACAGTTCTAAAACTTCCAAATTTGTCCTCTTCCGCATGAAATCTTTGATACCCCTATCAGTGATCTCTATAGCATTATTTAACTTGAGCACAAACAAATTTTTACAATAGTCTCCGATGCATTTCAATATGAAATCATTAATCACACTCAAGTTACTGAAGTCAACAGACTGAAGTGTTTTATGAAAATAGGAAAGAAACTTCTCAAGTGCATCTGCTGTTAAATTACTGAAACCAGAGATAGCAAAATGACGGAGTTTAGAATTCAGATTATTGATGAGGGCAGGGAATATCCGATTATCAAGCAGCCAGGGATCCTCACTCTCCAAAGTTCCATTTTGAGCGGTTGACACAATTGATAATGACAGCAGTGCTCCACAATTTCGACCAACAGATTCGATCCCGGAACGAGTGATTCCGATGAGTGAGCCGTTTAGTTCAATTTTATACAGTCTACTACAGTAAGACGTCAAAAGTTCAATACACTCGTCATCAATCCATGAAGTGTCTCGAATTATCAAAGACTTTAAGTTTGTGTTTACCAATGGAATAACTTCACATAACTGATCGACGGGTATATGTGCGCAGTGGTTGAACTCCACCTCTGTATATGTCCCGTTCTCTAATTGATTCTGCAATGATAAAGAAATATGCATGATTTCTTTTCTGTATGAATTGAAATCATTATAGATTGGTAAATGTATAGGACCTTTGTTGTATAAAGGATAGATATACTATTACTACTACTGGACAGGAAGAAATAGTGTAAGGTTGTTTTACTACGTTTCGAGAAGTATCAATGGTCACACTTCCCAACAACTCAATATAACATAATGAAAAGCATTTCTTGACACTTCAGATTCAAAGAGACAATAGTTACTCCTAATGATTCTCAAAAAGCTGTGCATTCAGTTGGGGATGCAATGTAATGTCATCTGTCAAAACTGTTAACATGTGATATGTTTGTATTATATTTATGTTTATAGGGTCACTCCTGATGGTAATGGATAAGGAAATACAGTTGCCACTCGATATGTGGAACCACGAATAAGTGTAACTTTCATTAAACGGGACCCAGTCCCTTGGATTTGCCTTATCAAATCCTTTTAATTTCTTCAGATAAGTGTTTGCTAAGTGAAACCATATTTTCGGTCCCTTGAGAGTTCCACTTATTGAGCGGCAACTGTATTCAGAAATAAGTCAAATTTGTAAATATTAAGAATCAGTAGAGTCATTTCTTATCAAAATCAGTTTGAGTCAAATGCTCTCTTTTTGCAAACTATTTCCCAGTGCAGTTTCGACTATTATCCACTAAAAATAATACACAAACTCATTGGTTGCTTTCCACAAAACAAATTGCACAAGTTCTTTTTAGTCATTCAAAACACTGTACTTTATTTATTCCAGTAAATGCCCATTCTCTTATAAATGCCCCTTTCCAGTAAATGCCCACCCTAAAATGACCCTAACACTCCTCTTTTTTAAACACCCCTCTGCTCTCTTATATTACATTCTGAATTGAAACTAGCACACTGTATATATGCTGATCAGAGACTTACACTGGAAACATTCAATAAATTTCTTTTGATATTTCAGCTCTAACAAAAACTTATACATTCTCTTTCTTCCCAAAAGGACTTCATCCAATACAATGGGTATGTTTGTTTGTTTTAATCATGGTAACATATGATATACTGTATATAATCCTTCATCAGTAAATGTTAATATTGGCAAACTGGCTCTCTGTAAATAAAGCTCTGAAATCAAGACATTTTTCACATAATTGTCAAAAAACGTTTGTCTTTATCTGTTTAAAATTTAATGAAGTGCACAGCTTTCATAGATTTTCCAATGATGACTAAAGGCATCTGGTCTGAAAAGCAATAAAGAGATAGAGCAGTACCTTGAGAGATTCCAGTGTTGTATTTTCATCAAACTTGACTGTAAATTCTTCCTGATCCAGTTGGAAAGACACCACTGAACTTTCGTCAACAATAGATTGCATTTCAGAGGTCATAATGACTTTTTTATTAACTAAAGTGAACATATAAAATACTGATAGCAATCATGCTGTCAAAATGACCTGAAGGAACCGCATGATTATGAAAAGTTCATCTTCGTGGAACAGTATCAATAAAACATCAATAAAACCATACAGTGTATAATAAATGAACAAATGACTACATAGAAGACAGACCAGAAAGTATGTATATAACAGCGTGAGTGACACTGAAATGTCAATAACAGAGTTATCAAGGACAATGTTATTACTTAGGACGTCAAAAAGTGGGCAAAATTTATCAATACGGTAGAGTAGTCATGTGTCAGGTTCTGTCCTTGGTCCATATTTGTTTTCCTGCTGAGTATGATCTGCAATCTTTTAAATCCAAGGTTAACCACCACTTTGCTCTGTTTTTATAACTCTTCTTCCTTTTCTCATCCCTCTCATCTGTCTTTATAACTGTTCTTCCTTTTCTCATCTTGTAGCTTTCTGCCTAGTAGTGGCTTCGGCCTTGCAGGGAGCAACTCATTTAAAAAAAAAAAAACCCTCAACATATAGTTTGTGTCTTCATCTTTTTTCCCTCGTATCTCTTGAAGACTTAGTAACAGTATCGTTAACAAACTTTAAATATCTCTTTCATATTTCACTGTTCTGTAATTATGAGCACAGCAAAAACATCTGCTTATTATATAAACTTTAATGAGTCTCTGTAGTTATCAGAACATATATATATCAAAACGTATCAAAGGCTCTAATCATGAAACCAACTACTATAACAAGCCTTCATGTTTTTTTACTGAAATTATAACGAACAACAACTTTTTAATACCAATTGTCATAATTTCCATTCCCTTTTTATAGATTCACAAGCACAACTTTCTTCTAGCTGTCCTGGTTCCAAGTTATTTAACTATTACCGCAAAACACTTTTTCTGTATCGATCAATTTTTTTGTTTCAAACAAAGATAAGAAACAACAGAACTAAAGCAATATATACAAGCTGTAGCACATACTCGTGTGCAATAAGTGCGAAGGAAGCTAAAAAGAAATAAGAACAAGTGTACTATACACAACCTGTTCAGGAAAGCAGTGAAACATTAAACGTTCCTTAAATGAACGTTCTTTCACTGTCTGTGCATTACATATGCTTTGAAGAAAGGCATTGTAATTGAAAGCTGTAACAAAAACTGAAACTTATTTCAATAGAGTGCCGCACGCTACTTATTCCTTCAAAATGTGTTCTGTATTATTCAATACCTTGTTGTATTGAAAAAAAAAACCACCATCTCACAAATAAATGATTTGACAGAAAGGTTTGCAAGCCTGTTCATTGTTGGAAAATAACAAATAATGTTACATTATGTAATTTAACATAAACGAATAAATATGAAGAAACCTATATGTAACAAAAAATAATTGTGCGAATTAAGTAAAAGTGAAAAAGGTCAAAATAGTAACGTAAGGATGAAAACTCCAAATAGATTGCAATTACCACGTAAGTTTACTTGTGTATACTCAAAATAAATAAATATTTAATAGCGAAGAATGGGTGCTGGATGAAAAACTTTTCGTTTTTGGTAAACAAAAACACAGAAATCTATTGAATGAGAGAAAAAAAAAGAACATTGCAACTATATCAATGAAAAGGTGTGAAGTAATATCTTTTAACATGGCTTTCAATCATTGTACATTATGTGGTGAATAGACTTTTAATGGCTAAGGTCAAGGTGTTTCACAATGAAGATATCATGTTTCTCTTTAACAAAGTATTCTTTTTCACCATTATTACGTAACAATAAACATTTCCTCTTAAATTTTTCCGTCCAGCTGCTTATTTTAGAAGTTGTAAGTGTTGAATATGCAGGTGCAACGGTTAACTTTTGATCATAATAAAACTTTGCTCAAAGAAGCATTCACACCTATACACAAGGATAGATGAATCTAAAAATTGATAAAATTAAGATTATGTAAAATATCATAGATGAAAACAACGCATGTTTCCTTTCCCTTACCCTGTTGTCATTGTGTTTTTACAATCATTGTGATTAGGTAAACTACTTGCGGAAATAACATAATTATTAAATTAAGCTAGTGAAAGGGAGGAATGTAAGATCAACGAAGTGGGCTGCCCCAGGTTTGCATAGAATGCCCTGTTATGGATCTATAACTGAATGATATATTATAATATGATGAGAATCAACTTAGTTTGCCGAGCCAACATGGGTCAGCTTTTTCCATTCTTCTGGTCAGAATTGTAATTTCAATATTATACTGTATATCAAGGAAAGCTTACCAACTATTTCCTCTAACAAATTCTCTCCTCTGATATATGCCGCCTTCTAATAAACACCACATCTTAAAAAGCAGCGTTTACTAGATAATGGGCTCAACAAAAACCTTATATAGTTTTATAGTTTTATTTGTTTTCTATCAATAAATCTTTTCACATTGAGCGTTGTATATAATTAATTACGCAAAAACATTCAAACCAAAAATTCTCATTGGACAGTTCCATTGGTGCCACTAAATTTCCTTGTCTGACGTTTTCTTGTCTGACATTTTCTTGTCTGACGTTTCCTTGCTCCTTAATTAAAACAGGCAACACAAGCACTGGATTCAGATCAATCTTCTGATAATCCTTTTCAAATTTTCGAGTCTGAGGTCTACGAAAGCTATAAAAGTTTTTATGTCGTTGAAGAGAAAAGCAGCAGTGATACTGATATTCTTTGACATTTTTGTGAACATATCTTTTGTGAAAAACATTTTAACACAATCTTTTGTAACATTTTTTAGGAAAAGAAAACATCGCTTCTAAAGTCTATTATTTTATCTCATATTTTACTTTGTAATAAACATTGCCCTGTAACGAATGCCGCTGTCTCTTAAATGCCACATCAAAAAAATGGAATTATTAATAAACGCCGCTTTTATTAGAGAAAATATGGTATTTGTTTTTTTCAACTTCCTTTCAGTCTTTGCTATGGACAATTTTGTGCAGTATCTACAACATCTACGTACCACCTGCCATTAAGAAACTTTGCACTTCACTAAGTACTCTTCTATCAGGGTCTATTCTAGGCCGAAGGAACGTCCGTTGATCGGACACTGCCCTCTACATTTTCTTTTTGTTGATAATTTATTTCGCTTTAAAAACTTCAAAAATCACTCTTGTATAAAGGGCTTACAGGTTTAACCCACTGAAATAAAGCTCAGGTTACCCTTTTCCTAAAAAAAGTGCTCTTTGGATATCCATAATGTGCCCTTTTTCCTTCCACCGGACGCTGCCGTTCCATTCTAGATTAGACCCTGGCTTTGTTTTGATTTTAGTCAATTTTAGAATTTGATGAATCCAATATTAAGATCACATTATAACCTTTATGTAACTGTTGCTAATTAAATTTACACACTCTTTCTCTAGTTTGTATTGTATATACTCTTTCTCTAGTTCTATATAACATTTAACTTGACTTTTAAATATTTACCAAGATTTGATTTTTTTCTTTATTATAATGAGACTCTCTAGAGGCATTTGATGGCAATAATATTTCTCAATAACAAAATGTCAATGTAAAGTGATTAGTAAGTATATAAGTAAGAAACCAAGAGTTTTTAGTCCTTGGGCTTCCAACCCAGGAATGGTTGATTCTTCTGCTCGCCGACTTGCAACTAGTAGTTGACTTACCGCTAGAGTTACGTATAGCATTGCTCTAACTTGCCAGAAGGCTAGTGTGCAGCCATTCGATTGGCTCCTAATAGGCTGATACGCTGCTTTTAAAGCACATCGGAGTGGAGTATTGAGATGCGACGTGACTGGGACTTGAACACAGGTCGCAGCGGTCGCACTCAAAAGTACTAACCACTACACTATTGTTGCACTGATTACTCTAAAATTTATGTAAATATTATTACATTTAAACATATATATACACATACTGTAAACAACAGGATGGTTTTTAATAAAGATTTTATAGATAAATAAATAATAAAGATTAAATTTCTCCCCTAGGAATTTACAACCATAGCAACTTAGAAACTTAGTGTGTGATTTCTATATTGGAAGTAACTTCCTTATTAAAGCTTTATCTTTTCTTTTCAAATGAATGAGAGCTGGGAATCAGTTCATTTTACCTGTTACATACAGTAAATTAAAATGGTAAACACAACTTTAAGCAAACAACGGAGTCTATAAATATCTGTATCTCATATATCTCTAATCACTTCGAAAAATGATACATAAATCGGAATGGTCAATTCAAACTAATTCAAACTAATTTTTGCAACACTTTATATTTGTAATGGATAAGATAGTTACTAAGATAAGATCATTACTATGAAATATGATATTAATACTCTTTGTAATTTTTACCAGGGCTTCCATTCTGTGAGTGACTGACACAGTTATAGTGTTCACTACTGAGAAGTTATATACAGCAAAATACTTGCATAATTTGATGATTTTTAAATCAAATATCCAAACAGAATTTCCAAGAACAGTAAAAGACTTCTAAAAGGGAAATGAATGCCAAAAACACTTATATATACCTTTTTTGGCATATTATCTTAGAGAGCACTATTAAAAGCAAGGTATTATTATTATTTCCACATGAAAGTTATTATAAGAAAGTCTTCTTGTTTTTCAATTTTCATGGATGATGTCACTAACAACGCAGCTGCCAGACGGTGATAAAAGCAGCTCCACTGAATTTTATATAGAAAGTTATGAATCTTCAAATTATGAGAATTCAATTGTTGGTTTACAAGACAATAAGCCAGAGTACGGTGAAGAAAAATTTAGAGGAAAAAAATAGATAGTTTCAGTGAAGAAAAAAACAATGATGATGATATCTGGATTCTAGTCGTTTGGAAAACCTTTGTAAGTAAATACTCTCAGGTGCCTTATAAATGTCCCTCACCTCTCAAGTTAGGCGACATAAAGTACATAATGGAGAGAAAAATGAACCAACATTACTCCTCGCCAAAAAAAATTTATTTTTCCAAACCTCCGTTTCCCTTTTAAATTTAAACAACATTGTCATAGTTCTATCATCCATTGAAATATCAATTTGGACGCAGGAATGGGGTTCTGTTGTACGTCCTTTTTGCATATTTTGTCGTTTTTTAGAATGTTTTATCTAAAGGATTAAAGGATTTACAGGTTGATTAATCCTTCGATACCGATTATAATCTTCGACCTTTCAACAAAATGTAAACAGAGACCCTGGTTTTACTTACTACAATGAACATTAGCAATTTTAATGGAACCTGAATACATCAACAAATCCACTGATCTGACTAGTCTGCACGCACACAAAATCCAGTTTCCCCATGCGTAATCTGGCTACTTCGATTTCATTTTGTTTTATGGCAGAAAGCCGTACAAATCTATGTGCAAATATTTATAGAGCCAACACTCTGATAATGATAATAAGAATTAATAGGTATCGGATACTAAAGCAGTGCAGCAATCATTTCTTGTAACGTAGCGCTATTATTATCAACGACACGTATGGACGCAAAAAGGCGAAAACCCTTAATAGATGAGTTGCAAATTTTTGTTGTTATTTGACTTGATAAGGCAGGTTTTCAGCTACGAGTAATCAGTATTATTCAAAGGAGAGTTAAGAAAAACTGACTGCCAATTTTGACTTGTCATTTTTATAAATCTCAATATTATAAAGCATAAACTTTTGAAAGTCGTCTATAAAGAAAGAAGGATACCCTACCATTTAAAATGATTTATTACCAAAATTGAATATTACTACATTAAAGTTCTGTATAATGTTTTTAGATTTAATTCATTTAAGTAGATTTAAATCATTCTACATGATTTCCTACCAAAATGATCTTGATAGAAAATTGATTATTGAGAGCTCACATATAATACTCATAAAGTTGCCACAGATAACACAAGAAAAGACCATTATTTGAGAATCACTAAATTTCATATCAAGATATGAAAAACTGATTAGGTAAAAAAATATTATATGAAAAAGATTTAATATGAAAGCAATGGATTATAATACATCTGTACTTTTAGAGAGGCATCAGTATTATAATCTTCTAATGGCAAAATGCAGAGAACAGTCTTAACAAATAACAATGCATAGAAGTATTGAGATGATGTTTTTTTATTTTTTTATTTATTCATTTATTTATACCCAATTTGTCACAAAAGAAAAGGGAAAAGATTGTTTCTCCACCTTCATAATTGAGTAAGGCATTCTGCTTTTCTTACTATACCATGTGATGAATTTATTTCACAGAGGAAACATTATATTGACTTGAAGTTGATAAGTATCTGTTAAATACCAAGTCAAGACATGAAGAACAAAATCAGTATATGTCACGTGTATATTTATTTATATGTTTGATAATGATAATAGCATGTTGCATATAACATAATCGAACTTAATCAAACAATCAAAAAATATTTGTGACATTCATTGATTCACACATTTTAATAGCAAGTTTGAAATATAAAATGAAACTTTGTCACTCTTTGGCCGAGATTTCTTTTGTATATATATGGTTTTAAAAAGCAATAAGATATTGTGATGATGAACCAGTCAATCTGGTTCTAAATACTACCAATGTACCAAAATATTAAGTTGATTATGCGCTACCATTCTGGATTTGCTAAGTAAGAACAAAAATCATGATCAGTTTAAATGGATCAGTTTAAACTGACAGTGTTTTTTCATCAGTTGAGCTGATAAAACGCACCTGTCTACACGTTCAGTTTAAAATGAAAAAACTTTCATGTTTCTTCTTTTTTTACCATGGACGATGCAGTGGAAGGTGCAGTAATTGCAGTGGTCACGACTGTTATTGGCTGATATAAATCTTTGTTTATTTTTTGCGTTCAAGATTAAGAAGGCCATTCTTACTTTATCCTGTGTTTAGGCATTTTTAAAAAGAGCTCTACTGTAGTTACCGTTGAGGAGCCTTCTTTTCATTACAGGGGCTGACTGAAACATTTTTTATTGGCTTGAGGATGCCAATAAAATACTTTTTATAAACTATCAAACTTAGTAGAGAAAATTGAACTTCAAGTTACTTTAACCGGAGAAACTTTCGCGGGAGAAACTTTCGCGAGGTCAAAAATTCGCGAAATGTTTTGGATAAACTTTCGCGAGTTGGAAAAGTCGCAAAATTTTGCGAGATAAGCTTTCGCGAATGAAGAAATTGATAAATTTTTGCGAGATAAACTTTCGCGAATGAAGGAATTTTTTGAAAGTTTTTGACAGTTTTTAGAAAACAAAGGAATTTTCCATGCAGAAAATTGACAAAATGCATGCATTCGAATCTGCTACAAATAAAATGAAGATAAAATTAGTTCAAAAACTACAAAGATTGTTCGTCATCAAGTTCGTTGAAAATGTCATCAAAAACATTTCTAGCACCTTCTGGTCCCCACTCCTCATCGTCGGCGACATTGTCATACTCATACTAAAGAAACCGCGAATCGGAATATACTGCAGGGAAATGAATCAACTGATATTGTCATTATCGACGACTGAAAAACATTTTTTACATAAATAATATTTGACAGTCTGTGGATCAAAATATGACTGATTTGTTACAAGAAAAAAATGTTTTCAAGAAAATCAAATTGGCAAATCTTTCCCTCCCTTTATAAATACATAGGTTTTGAAATAGATCTCCGAAATTTTGGTAGCTCAAAAATTTTAAAAATTGCAAAAAAAATCTGGATAAACTTTCGCGAATTGGAAATAAGAGCAAAATTTCATGAGATAAACTTTCGCGAATAAGTGATTTTAAATTTTTCGCGGGATAAACTTTCGCGAAAAAGGGTCAAATTCGCGAAATTCGTGAAAGTTTCTCTCGCAAAAGTTTCTCCGATTAAAGTATTCCAGTTTTTTTATGATCTTTTGACTTTTTGTAAACTTCATTCACAAAAGTAACCAAAACGTTTTATATTTACAATGAAAATTGTTAGTTTTTATGTTGTACCGAAATTCGAATAGTGAATAGACTAAAAAAACACTTTTTCAAAGAAGGTCACCCTGGCAAATAAAAAACTCCAAGACAGTCCCTTTACGTATCTGATATTTGTACCTGAACAGTATGATTTGATACAAAGTGTGGAACAAAGGAAGATTTCTGGCATTGTATTGTGTAATTCTGATTTTTATGTTTATACATATCTAAGTGGAATATTACAATAATAATTATGGCATTGTCCAAGTATCATATCAGTATTCCAGATGCAACAAAAGATGGTGAAGTGGTCAAGTTTACCATCCAAACTAAAATAGTCAGTCGCTACTTATGATATGTTTATTACTTCATTTGTTCATCTCCTTTGTCCTTGTCATCCCTATCAAAAATTCAGATCAGTTTTGCTATTTATCTGATTGCATGAAATTTATTATAGTTTTCTCAACGAAACTGAATAACTTTTTTTTATTCAAGCCCACCTCTCCCAAGCCCACAGACACTTTGAAAGGAGGGGTTACTTTCATACTCCAGCACACAATTTCACACAATCATTTCAATTTTGGCACTAATTTACCCCCAACTCTAACCCTTCACCAAGCCCTAATCATCTGAAGCCTTCACGGGGAATGGGGCTGGTAGCAGATCAGGGATGCAGCCGGTAGAACTTGTTTGTCTGGAGGGGGACCCGAACCTAAACCTCTGGTGTGTCAGCCAACCACGTTACCATTATTTGCGACTACTGCAAGACTATATCTATAATATTCTTATAAAGACATCCATGAGAAATAAACGAACAACTGAAGTTATATTTGTGATGTTCGTAGAAGGTGTATCCATTTTAAATTCTGGACATTGATTAAATAAAAAAATCTTGTTCTTGTTTTTCAGAACGAGACAGAGGAAACAGAGGGTGGAAAAGTGGTTTTACGTCAATATGAAGATTTCGAATATTTGTTGCATTGTCTAACTACACGAAACCCTTCTGTTGCTATAGTCGTATGTTTCCTATCTAATTTGATCTTTTTTTGTTGAACATGGCAAATATACATGTTTGTAAAACTAACTGTAAAAGCTTTCATACTTTTTAGATCCCTCCACTGCCACCCAAACCAATCGTTATCCCTGCAGGAAGTGAATCAAAATTTAAGATTAAACCTGATGGTACAATGCATAGTCCTTATTTTAATGATGACCATATTTTTTCCCCTATTGTGTAATATCTTTTTGTTATGCTAGTCTCAAGAGCTAAGAGAGGTGACGAGTATTACCAGGACTGTAAGCGTTTAGAGAGGTAAATGAATATTTGAATGTTGAATCGTTGAGCAAAATGTTTTATGTAGTTGGTAATGTTGTTTTTTTTAGATTTCTTCGAGATGTTGTGTGTCAGCCAGTGTTTGAGGCTGATGATTTGCTGAGCAGCTTTTTAACTGAAGAACAAGTATGTTATAATGGTGTAAAATATCTCTCTTTCTCGTAAACACTTGGCTCCTGCCAAGCTTCTTCCTCAAATTAGACTAGAAAATGTATTCTTTTGTTTTTGGATTTTTGTCTTTTGTCTTGGGTTTGAAGAAACCTACACAAATGAAAAGGCAATTCGTGAAAGACTGAAATCTTTAGTGTACCTGATTGAAATAGTAAGTACATCTGATTCATAAATTTTGAATTTTAGCCTCCTGTCCGTGCAGCTGTGAAGAAAGGCTTGATAAATGTGCTGATGACTGCTGTCGATACAGCGCGATTTCACCATCATAAAGTAAGGCATATAGTTTGAAGGTGGAAGAAAATGTTAATTTCAGGTTTTGGCAAAGCAATTGCAGGCAAAAACAGTGCTGGTTCAGTTGGTGACCCTTTTACTTTGTGCTTGTTCTCACTTTGTTTGGCTACTGTACCAAGCTCAATATGATATAGGGTGATTACAGATGTTGATATAGGGAAATGATTTTTCAAGCTGGAGGTTTGAAACTTCTTTGTGAAAAAGCGATAGATTTGAAAACAATTGTTAAATGAAGTTTGTTATTTTTATTGTCAGGATGTTAGCGATGATTTCCAGAAAAGACGAGACAACACAGATATGATGCTTCTGCAGATGAAGCAATGTTTTTCGGTAAGAGTAGTGTTTAGCAATGAGCATTTTTCCCCTGATAAAAGATGGATAATTTTATTGTTCGTCAAGTCCTTCCCATGCTCAACTCCGAGATAAGTAAAATTTTGACAATCACCAGCCAGTCAATCTGAAGATGGACGTAGTTCGAAAAGCTTTTGCTGTAAATCAAATTTTCATGTTCTAAATAAATATGGTTTTTATCTAATACAAGTAAAATCAAACAAAAGGTTTAACATTACGTGAAACAATTGTATGGGATTTCTTGTCTTTCATCAATATTTTGGGGTACGGGTGGAATGTGAAGTCATTAAAATCTTTCAGCAAATGTATCCCTCTTAACGATTGGTCCTAGGAATACCATCCCAAACATTTTTTGTTAATTTTCAGTCTATACAGGATGGTATTACTTTCTACTGACTATTCTGTACCTTTAACATCTGTCACGTATATTAACATATGCAATTACACACGAAGTCATAGGATGGATAAAGATGGATTTTGAATTGCTATGAACATAGAAACTGTGCAACTATTTTACTCAGGATATCAGTGTTGTACTGATAGAAGAATCTCTAAAAATTTCAAGAAGAAGAATAACCAAAATTTCACATAAAGGAATTCATACCAAGGGAAAAATTCTGTTTTTAGTAAAGCAGCTATATTTATTTCCATGGAAAATTAAACTTTTTTGTGTCACATAATATTTTGCAAACCAATTGAATAAGTTGACATCAAACTAATGAAAGAATAACATCCTGCATTAATATGAGTGAAAAGGGTTAATAAAAGATAGGTCTCCTTTATTTAAGTTGAACGTGTTTTCTTAAATAGTCAAAATATACAAGAAGAAGGGGCCATTATTGTGAGCCCACATGTGAGACCGTTGTTCGGTCGCTGTAAAACGTTCCAGGTGATGTGGTGATGTTAAATAAAATGGTGTACATACACAGGCCCACATAACAGTTGGCACTGCAGGGAATCTGCTTAGTGTAAACATAGCTTAACAAGTGGCTTAACTTAATGGCGCCGTAGTATAGTGGTTATCACTCTCATATTTCATGCGAGAGGTCAGGGTTCAATTCCCCTTGGCGGCGATTCGCCATGCGCGAGTGAATGTACCATAGCGCTGGGTCAACCCATGCCATGTGAGGGAAATTGGGTAGATAATACATCGGGTGTTGCAGGAGGTCATCCAGAAGAGCACAGGCCCTTCATTGGGTTTGTGTCACTCATGACAGTGTCAAATACTTTGGAACCTCCAACCTAAGCCGTGGCCCCTCCTGGAAAGCAAATGCGATAGCAACTGAGTAAGGCTAGCCACGTAAAACAATAGCAAATAAAAAAATAAATAAATAAGTTTTATTGTATTTTATTTTGTTTTATTGTAGGGTTATGGAAAGTCAATTAATGCAGATAATGGTAAGAGTTAAAAAACCCAGTGCACAAAATCGTTAAAACGTCACTACGATGTAGAGCATTGTCATTAAAATTGTGTGTATAGAAATGTACTCCTTTGCCAGTGATGTTTCAGCAAGTTTGCTCGCTGGAAGAGTTTTGAGGAAAACCTTAAGCTGAATTGTGATTTTAAGATCTGTTCAAATTTTAAAGAACAAGAGGAATTTTTAGTTATTGCAAATATCCAATTATTAAATATCCAATTTGTCAGATTTTAAGAAACCACTTATTAAGCTATAGTGTGGATGTATGAGTTGTCGTGTTTTTCACACTTTTTTAATAAACAAAGATAAATATTGAAGATAAGGAAAAGCAGTGTTTTAAAGGGTTTTGCTTATGTATGAGAACTTTCTTTTAGTTTGAGTTTAAAATTGTTACGAATTGAGTCTAAGTTAAAAAGCCATCAAGATTGGAATAATGTTTTACATCTTCAGAAGATCTTACTTCCGAATATTGGAAAGTTTTTTGATAAGTTGTAGTATTGCCACACTGAATTAGTAATTGTGTGCGGATCCTTAGGAATGCAAACCTTTAATCTTTGTAACACGCCATTACATAATGCTTTGAAAATTTAGCCATGCCCACCATCACATAGTAAATCGTGCACGTGACTCATCTTATTTCCTTTCTCTTTTATTTATTTATTTTGCAATAATTACAGTTTTCTGAATAGCTAATACTTATCCGGTCGCCATCATAATTGCATATCCATGGGATTTCTGTTTTTGTAGCCTTGTTCTCACTCCGTGTTAGATCATAAATCTCTAATGGTACTTCTGTCTGTTCCAAAGTGGGCACATTTATTCAGAAAAAACTGTGAAGGAGTGCATTTCGATAGAATTATCCACACAATTTCACTGGAAGTGGTCTTCACCACATTGTTTTTGACAAATTTGCCCAATCAGTTGCTACAGAATACTCCCATTGTCTGAATGTTGTATAAATTACAAGAGATGTTGAATTTTTCTTGTCCTATCTCACAACTTGCATGTGAGGCAAGAGATTTTTACGTTTGGTGATCGCCATGTTATCACATTAAACAAAACAAATCATAGATAAGTGATAATGAAACACGCTGATGTGGTTTTTTCTTGTCCTTGAAACTTTATTTCAAATAAATATTTTTAGATTGTGCAGCTCAACATGGTAACCTTGCTATGGCTCTTCGAAACTCCGCCACCGTTGATATTCAAAACTCGAAAATCCTTGCTAGGTTAGTTGGTGTTGTTACCTTTTCTAGAATGTTTTTGTGAATTCTCGTAACTGCCTGATACATGCGCATTCAGGCAAATTAGAGCAATCTCTTACAATAATCAACAATGCAGAGCAAACAACCAATGAACTGCAGTGACAACCACAACCTCTGCAGGACTCATCATTGTTTGTTTATAAGACTTTGAAGCATGATGAAGTGTGTACTCCATCATTTTCCATTTTTTTGCTTAGTTTGATGTACAGATAAGTATTGGAAGTACTCGTTAGACTTTTCTTAGCTTTGGTTCTGAAACAACTCTATGGATGAGAGTGGTTATTTCAAAGAATCATCCCCTGAAGGCGGCCTTTAAAATAAATTTAATTGTTGTTTCGATTCAAATATACTTTTCATTCTCGTTTGTAGTTTGCCTGATGATGAGAAAACTTCAGGAACATGTCAAATCTCTTTGTTTATTTTGAACAATGCTGCTGTAAACAAACTGACATCACGCTTTAAAAAAGTCTCTCTCACAAAATTGTTTCAGAAAGCTTTTATTCGGTTCAAGTATTGATTGAATCCGTCAATATTTTTTTACATGTGATATAATGATGTGCACAGCTACGCAGCTATGCACCTTCAAACAAACGGACGATTTAACAGAAAAAAGTTTCTTTTCTTTTGTTTAGATTTTTCGGACAGTTCTCTGATGTTTTGGACGATCTTGTTGTAAGAGCACTTTTCTCAAATTCTTCCATTTTCAATTTTTTAAAAATCTTTTTGTTTAAAGAGTATGATTTATTATTTTTTTAGTCCAAATTATACAACCAGACCCATATCTCAGATGACAGCCTAGGGTTTAGCCTGGAGTTGTACTCTAGAAATTTACTAGCTTGCCAGGTAGGTTGTTCTTATTGTTTTGTTCTTTTTCCACGACTAAAGTTGCTTGCCCTATTGACTTTTTTGAGGAGAGAACTTGAAAACTTTCTCCAGCATGCTTATTATCCATCCTAAGCAAATTTTATAATCGTCAAAAGAGCATCGCGTCGAAGAGCATTTTCTTTGAAATGGTACGTATAGAAACGCACTTTCAACCATAAAAATAGCCTGGACACATCTTGTTAGAAAATACAGACTGTCAGAAGTTTTAAACTACCATCTGTGTGGACATATTTGCCCTGATAAATTCTGTCCTTTTTTGTGATAAATTTGAAGGTGGTTCTGCAGCTGTGATTTGAAACCCTTTGGTAAAAGGCTAAAGTATATAAGCATTTTGTCCAGTTCACCCTGGCTAAATCCGATTATTATAATGGTTATCTTTACTACGTCATAGGAAATGTTATTTCGCCGAACATGCAAAATGGTGGAACTGGAGAATGCCACTAAAGCTTTGGAAAAAGCCAAACCAAAGAACAGAGATCAGGTATGATGGACAACTTGGTTCATATGAAGTCTGACAGAAGTCTTGTTTTTTCATACCAATAATAATTTTCGGCCAAAACTTTTTTATAATTAATTGAAAGAGTGAGGCAAAGCTTGACCCAAACCCTCGCTGACCCAAACTTGATTCATTAAATTATGGTTGTCAGCCACAGAACTCAAGACTCGAGCTAACATATTAACGTTCTGGACACCCTCTTCTCATTTTTTGTAGTTACTCTCTGCGAAGGAGGACGCGGATCGTGTGTTTGAGGAAGTCTCTGAAAATGCAGCAGCAGAGGTGAACTTCAAGGCGATTGTTTTTCCTATTTACATAGGACGCCGTATTTGATGTTAAACTTCTTCTCCTATTTTAGTATGAAAGTTTCACAAAGCGCCGTATCCAACATTTCCGCGACTCTTTAACTGATCTTGCGGAGCGACAAATCAAAAACCACTCTGAGACGTGCGATATTTTGAGAAAGACGATTGACGAGTTACGCTCTGTCCAGGCTATCGCATAGTATTTTCTTATTTCGACGTACGTCATGACGTCATATTTTAGTCGACTGACCTGTGATCCTTGAACGGCCTTTTTGTTTCTCATCTCAGAGAAAAATTTGATTTTGAAAATCATCTCACACTTCTAGTATATCAAATTCCTGAAAGTTTCCGAAAGCTGGAAATTCAATTCTTGTTTTTTCAACTGCTTAACAAAGGTATAACGAAGACTTTTTTTTTTTAATAATTTGGCGGGAAAATAAAACACTGGTCTCCTCCTCTGTATATGGGAAATAAGTTTTGTAAATTAATTCAATCCAAATTAATCTAAATATAATATTATAACGACATTTTCATTTGCCAGGCAACCTTCCTATTGCCAAAATCGTCAAAAAGTCACTGCGATGAAGTGCATTTTTTTGTGGAAGAAGTGTGTAGGTTTCTAAAGAAATACACTCCTTCGCAGTGGTTTTTTTAAATTTTTCATTTCAGACACCGTTTAGAGGCATTTTATACTTGGCCAAATATTTGTATTTGATACATCTTTTACTTTCGGAAACCTTTGAATAAGAAAGATAAGAACTGCAAATGTCAGCAGATTTGTCGGAGTGATTTATAATCGTTGAAATTACGTCAATGCTACTCTCAATCAAAATTTAATCCAAGAATTTTTTATTTTTGTATTGTCACCCCCATTCCCAGTGGACAAATTTGTCGAGAATTCACTGCGCAGGAGTACGTTTTTATATAAAAATTTACACAATTTCAATGAAAATGCTGTTCGTCGCAGTGGCTTTTGACGATTTTGCACACTGGGTTAATATACACTTCTTTTATGTAAGTATTGTTAATTTCGATTGGTAGAGCTTATTTTAAGGTAAAGCTGAGTTTCCTGTTGTGACCTAAGATCTTGGATAAAACAAAAAGGAATTTTGGAAGCAGCAACAGTACATTCTCCCCTCTGTAACAAAGTTGTTGGAAGCTTGTCTTTGTTTAGAGCTGACGAACACTGGAATTTCTACAACTGTTAACGGGGCAGATGGGGAGAGATACTGTTGTTCTGTAAAGTTTTGTCCAGGATTGTGCTTAAAATGCCGAATGTTTGCTATTTTCTATTCTTTTCGAAATCTGAGCCTTAGTGATGCTTATTTTTCAGCTGGAGCCTGGGTTTGATTCTGAGCTCACCGATGCTTTGGGAGGAAAAAAACGTGTTTCCGATATATCCGACCGGGGCAATAGGAATTTTTTTTATTTGGTTGTAAATTTTTCTTCCATGAATCGTTAGTTTGTATTTTTCTTTGGGTTTTGTTTTGTTTCTACTAATTTTCATAACTAGTAAAATTTTCAATAAAATATTTAGTACAAGACCTGGTTTTTTTATTAGGGAGATTCGTAAACTCGACGAGCCTGTTACATGAAAAAAATCAATTACTTTTGAGGATTTTTTTAAAACTGTTCTTCTAAAACGATACTTCAGAGATTTAAAGCCTTTTGTTGTATCAAAACATGGAGGTAGAAAAAATATTTTTTCTACCTCCATAATCAAAAGAAACATCATTACTTTGCACGCTTATTTCAAGTGTTGATGTCAAGTTTCTAATGACTTTGTAGGGAAAAATTCACGAACAACTCTACTAAGTTGTATACAATTGCCTACAAATCTATAGAATTTCTATAGATTTGTAGGCGAAAAATAGTTTCGTGTAAACGAAGCATGATTTTTCTGAATCCCGCTAATTACTTTTTTCGTGAGACGTTACATCGGAATAACAACGTATGTTTTGTTTTCAACGAATATTCAAGATGGTAGCAAAGTTGTGCTATACTTGTCCACGTTCATTAAGATTATATCGAAGAATAAGCGATTTTATCGTGTCTTGGAGTATAATCATCTGACAACTCGTTATCATTATATTAATATGGTGAAAACTCTTATACAAGTATTTGAACAAATGAGGCCAAACCTGAGTCTTAACCCTCACTAACCCAAACACATTTCACAAGGTTTACACCGTAAAGTCTGATGGTAATGACATATTGTCTGACACCGTTTTATGGCTTGGCTAGGCTCGTTTCAATCTTAATTTCTTGCCTCGTTTTTGATCTTAGCTTATGATTATTTGGACGGGAATAAGAAAATAAAACACATTCTGGATCATCGAGACACATTTTCCGGGTTTTTCATAGTTAAAGCAACTGCATCAGCAAAAAAAGGCAAAAACCTACTTTGGTAGGTGGTAGGTAATCAACCTCGAACCCAGGGTCTCTTGCCTTTTCGCTATCCGTATATCGAAAAAGCTAGAGACCGGTTGGGTTCGAGGTTGTACAATAAGACCTTTTCATAATTTACGTCATTGCAAACACGGCCTCGTTTATAAAAGTATGGATTGTTACGTGCTTAAATTTTAATAAAGAATTTCGTGAAAAATGTTTCCGAGGTATGTATTCTCTTTGTAAATAGCGCAAACGTCATTAATATTCAGTTTGAAAACGAGACGTTGTTTGCAGTGACGTCATTAATATTCAGTGTGTGACGTAATGTAGTATTTTTAGGGGAAATGGGCGGAAGCATTTTACTAAAACATCTCTGGACTCTCATCCTTGCTCTTACTACCATCTCGGACACATTCAATTACACTCCGGCCTCAATGATAGTTTAGCCTGTGTTTTAGAGTCTACAAATTTCCTTTAGCGAAAATACACAAATTGTAATGAGTGTACGCAGGCTAGGAATTTTCTTGTCAAAACATTCAATAAAGTATTTTTCGCTGTCACTTCTTCACAAAAAAATGGATCTTACCCCTAAAGAAAACAAAAATGGATCTTACCCCTAAAGAAAACAAAAATGGATCTTACCCCTAAAGAAAACAAAAAAGAAGAAGGACTCAAAGTTTACTTTGGCAGTTATCTATTTCGTTCCTGAGTTTATTTCGTAATACAGCTACCATCATATACCATAGATCTAAGGAAGATAAAAGCTATGATGGCCTCGCTGAGGACAATGACGGCAAAAAATGACGTTTTGCCCACTATATACTGTCATTATTTTTACGACATGACGGTCAAGTCGTGTTCATAAAGTTCTACTGAAAACGAAGACATGAGAAAAATGTTCAGTTTTCTTCTCCTTCCTACTTGCAATTCTGTTTTCTTTTCTTCAAGCGGAACCAATGTCTTACCGTCAACGTATTGAACATGAAGGATAATATACTTTCTAATATGTTGAAGCAGAAACATATAATGCTACTTCGGTCATCAAAAACAAGAGATTTTCGTCCACACACTTCCGCACTTCTGTCGCAAAGTAATCCATTAACCCTTTACCGTCAGAAGTCACTGCGATGAAGAGCATTGTTGTTAAAATGTACGACAAGTTTTCCAATGAAATGCACTCTTTCGTAGTGATTTTTCAATAAATTTTCCCGCTTGGTATGTCAACATTTCTGTTGTTTGAAGCATTTTAGTAAAAAGGTCTCTTGCATGCAAAAATTTATCTGATGCCTGGTCACACTATAACCAGAAATAATTACAATTAAATTAATAATTTAAAAAAGGGATACAAAAACTATAAAATGTTTCTCAGTTTACATAAAAAAAGGGGATTGGTTGAAGACGGATTGTAAAATTTTACGACATTTCCTTGCACCTCATTAAAGCCTGGTTCACACCTGGCGATTACGACGATTAAAAAATAAATTAATCTTCGCAATTGCCAATCACCAGGTGTGAACACTCTCAAGTATTTCATTTGTAATTGGTTAATCAATAATTTTTGATATTTCTTCGTCGTAATTGCCGGCGTTTACGACGATTTTTGACGATTACACAGAATTTGAATCGTCGTTATCGCCAGGTCTGAACCAGGCTTTATAGGAACTTGATTGGTTGTATCAACTTGGTCGGAAGTACAAACTATTGCCTCGTATTTATAACAAAGTTTTCACTAAAGCCGGATTTTCACTAGGCGGGAAATTCGTCTCGGAGAGGTGCAGCTGTTGTTTATAAATAAATTCCACCATAAGCATCCGCAAAACAGTTGGATCAAGTTCAAAAATCTTTTATAGCTCGCAAGCCAATCAAATCATTCAATTAGTGGTCACGTGAAGAAGACAATAGCCGCTCCGCGCTGAATATTCCGCCTAGTGGTAAACCGGCTTTAGGTATTTCATGACGTCAGATGGCCCAAACAAAGTAAAAGGATTGGCTCTCTCTCTCGTGGGGATTTCTAGGGTTTTCTCAAGCAGAAAATCGAATTTTCGAAAATCAGTATGAAAAACAGTATGAAAACAAAACATAAAAGTGGAAAAAATATAGAATAAAGAAAAAAAATACGTAAAAAAAATAGATATAAGAAAAAAAGCTATCTTAAAAAATATCATTTACACTGCAAAATAATGTTGTATTTACAGATTAAACGTGTGAAATGCGTTCGGTACGTAATCCGTGAGGTCACGTTTGACGTAATGTTGAGCTGACAAAACTGTATCAACTTCGTCACTAGACTTCATTCATCATGACCATCTTTCATGTCGGCGATTTTTTGTAGAGTTACTGCTAGTTCTAAATGCTTCCTCCAACTAAAACATAACGACTTTTATTAACAAAAATATACGCCTATTTAACACCCACGTCAGAAATAACGCCCTCCCACTTTCTCAACGCTCTCCCACTATCTCAACGCCCTCCTACTTTCTCAACGCCTTCCTACTTTCTCTTACTAAGTTTCAAAGTGTTTCTGAACTAACCATATCTTCGCCACTGATCAAATCAACAACAACAACAACAAAACTCAAGTAACAAGCTTGTGAAACCTCAACTAAAATCGTTTGATACTTCAATGCATACCTTTTAATTCATGGGAAACAAATAGGATTAAGCAAATCTGACGAATATGAAATAGTAAAGAAAATATAACGCACTTTTTGACTGCTTCTCCGTTTTCGGACGAGATGAAGTATGTAAGATCTTTCTTACTTCCTTTGTGGATTTTCAAACAGTGTGGATGGGCGCTATCGATTTCGTCAGCCTAAGATTAAATACAGAAAAGTCATCCGTCTTTTTACGCCCAGACGTTTATCAAATTCTTGAATGAGAAAAGTAAATTGTTTTAGTCAAAGACATTCTGGAAATACATTTCTGTTATCATCTGGGCGTCTAGAAGGGCGTGGAATTAGGGCGCAAATACGAGATCAAACCGGTTCAGTCATCTGGTAGCAAAATATTAGTACAGAATGGGCGCAATTCCAGCTATTCAGCATAAACAGCGCCACATATATTACCAAAAACAGATCAGTGAGATATAGATTTTGTTTGGTACTTACTGAGCTCGGATCACAAACTTCGAACCCAGGGACTGGTATCTGTGTGTGGGCTTTTACATCCTAAAGCAAAATTGGCGTCATTAGAAGGTTGCTATGATAACAAAAGATGAAAGATATTTTAACAAGAAAAGTCAAAATAACTCTAGCTGATGTTTCCATGACAACTCAAGATGGAAAAGTCAGAACTTAAACAAAGAAATCTTCCAAGTGCAAACAATCCCTAAGAGGATGAGATTAAGACATCTTTAAATAAAGTCCAACCTTTTTCGAACGCATAACAAACTCACTTACACAAACAAAAGGAATACTATATAATCACATGTTGACACAAAACAAACAATCAAATGTCAAAGTAGAATAAAAAACAAACAAAAATCATTTTAAGATCACTGTAAAGGAGTATATTGCTATAGAAATACAGTGGACTGTCTACAATTCGAACTGAATCAGTGTGTCCCTTCAAACTAAAACTTGGCAATATCATTCTCTTATAACTCGAACTCTCCGTAATCCGAACGAATTTATTTTCCCCTCGTTCGAGTTCGAGAGAGCCTACTGTATACACACAAGCTTAATGAAAATGCACTCCTCTGCTGGTATTTTTTTTACGATTTTGTCCACTGGGTTGAATTAACACACCTGTTTTTTCTTCTGTATATAAAGAACAAAATCTGACAGTACAATCCATTCTTTGCTCCAACCCTTTCCAGGAGCTTTCCAGTACACTTCACCACTCATGTCTACAAGAACAACATTCATGTCAGACGAAAAAACTTCCAACAGTGAATATCACCGTATGACCATGGTTCTAAGTCTTCCTTGTTCGTATTTGCCTCGACCTTATGTGTTTGAAAAACCACTATCATACCTTATAGACAAACATTTGACGCCCGACTTTTTTGCGCCATTGGAGACATGGGCGCAATAAGATCAAGAATGAAAAACGATTTCATAAGGAGACATTAATAGAAATTATTCGGATAGGATTATTGTGCTTGACAACTTGAACAGTAAAAAAAACCCCCATGAGTTTCGAGTGTGACCAGGTATTTGACTGTTAATCTAAAATGTTTTATCCATGGTCAAACAAACCTGAGCATGCAGTTGAATCACGAGTCAAAACACTTTTCGGCAGTTTTTCTTGTTGGTCTTCGACTTTATGTCCCAGCTTTTTCGAACAGGCATAACACACCCGTTGAATGGAATTTCCGGCGTAAGCGAGTTTAGCACGGTGACCAGAACACTTATCACATACAACCTAATCGAAAAGATGAAGAATCCAGCATCATACACCCTCCTCCACACTGGCAAAATATTTAAACACGCATAGGTTCACTAACCCTTCCACAACCTCTACAATGGTGTTTTCGATGAACTAATCCGAATTTCAAAGCACACAGCATACACATAGTCACATCTTCATCTTTAACCCACAAAGGGGCATTTTGACCGACATTGATATTCTTGTTCTTTTCATCTTCAGCTAACATGCGCTGGATAGTGGTACCTCTTTTCTCGTGCAACTCGTCCACGGCACATCTGATCGAATTGATCCACGTGTCTTTTTCTTCTTCATTTTTTGCTATCAAGTCCAGGATCCTTTGCGTGCTTTTAATTCGGAATGAATTTTCGGGTAACGACGGATCATCATCGTCGATTGTCAAACCCGTCATATCCATAATCTGACGTACACGTAATTTACCGGTGGCTGTTACCAAGCAACACATCAAACAGTCGTTAAACTGTAAAAAGTCAAAACAAAAACGTAAAAAAAACATAAACATTTAAGTTTTACCTACAAACCATAATAATGATCAAGGCAAACCAATATATGGTACAAAGTTACAAGCAAAAATAGTGTCAAAAATCAAAATCATTTACGATGAAGGGGGGCAGTATGTAAAAGCAAGGGCGTAAATTTATTAAAAGGGTGTATGAGGGCGGTTACAGACAATACTCACTAAAAGAATTGTACGCGTCATTTTGCTTCCCTTTCGTGCAGCAAGTTTTATAAGTTCGCCTTCCTTAAGAAACACCTACGATGGAGAACATTTGAAAACATTTGAAAACAGATTGTTTATTAGTCGCAGATAAAGAGTGAAGGAAGGCAGGCTACAGGTTCTATACCTGGCCGAATCATTCCAGTGACAGCAACAATAAATTCACTCAGCACCCCAGTGGACAATTTTTTAAAAAAATCACTGCAAAGGAGGAGTGCATTTCTATGAAAACATTTCAAAAAAACAAATTCTCTTCATCGCAGTGACTTTTTGTCGATTTTGCCCACTGGGATAGCATTCAGCTTCAGACTCATGGGACTGGTGTCTAAGAGGGTTTTCTAGTTGAGCAGTTGCTGTCGTAATACCTTCTACAACCCTGTAAATAGGGTACTTAAATGATCTTGGACCTCGTTTGTAGGAACAGTACGTGAAGAGGTCAATCTGGGTAGAGAAAAAAAAAACAAAAAACAAAGTATATGACTACTCACTCGACTTGCTGTCACCAGACTTTCTCCATTCAAACCTTCTTGAATTCTATCTTCCAACTCAAGTAACTGTTTAAATTTTTCCTGTGAGAAAAATCCATTTGGTGAACCCCCTGGTGATGTGAATTGTAAGTACTGTAGAACTGATTACAACTGATTATTGAAGGGGGTAAAACTAACTATTAACATCTGTGTATTTTGGATGTTCATAGAAGCTGCCATTAGATGGTTCTGATACCAGACATCAGAGTTCGAGGACACATATCAAATAGTTAATACGGGGGGTACACCCCAAAATCGACACCTATTTGCTAATTATAATTATATTTTTGTAGTTTGTTTATGCAATATCATAAAGAACAAGTACTCACATTTTCTTTCATGGAATTGTTTGCATTTTCAGCAGCTTTTGAGATAATGACTAGAGATGCTATGGGAAAAGAAGAATTTCTGCAAAGGAGTGCATTTCTATAGAAATATATACACTATTTGAATAAAAATCCTCTTCATTGCAGTGACTTAAAACTGGCATGGACAAGGGGAATCAGACTGTTTACAACAAATGCTGTGTGAAGAGACAAGCCATAATAGCAAGGTTGAAAAGAAATATTCAGTACTAAGTGAATTTTTTGAGTTTGATATTATAGTTTTTTGTGATGCAAAATATTCGGGGTTGGTAATGCTTATATTCAGAAGTGACAAACAAATGTTTGCATTAGTTACATACTAGTAATGTAATGGTATGATAACAACCATCTTGGTTTTACAGAACAGATTCCTCATTTTTCACCCGAATTTGTTCAAGCAAGACTACTATACCCCCATTTATTTAGAAAGTGTAACCAAGGTTTGCATACCTTCAGATTCCGCCCTATCTTCGGAATTAGCAGGAAGTTTCTTCAGATAATCTAAAATAACAAAACCATGATGACAATTTTTTCCAGTTCCCATACCATTATAAACTGAAATCATAAAGCCAACAAAATGAAGACCAGACAAGTTAAACTACTAACCAGTAAGCAAAAGCTTGTATCGAGGAACACGCTGGATTGGTTCGAGCATATGATGATGTAATGTAAGGTTCTCGCATTCTGGTCGTTGCTAAGAGAGACCAATCACTCTTGAGTCATGTTACATTGTCATGTATTTTAGATTTTTATGTCAGTCGCTGTTACTTAGAGAATATTGTTTTTTTCTTCAACAAGTGTTTCACTTGAAATATAAAAATCAAACCATTTTAGCGGCTGTTTATATGGAAGCCGAGCCAGCTCGTTTGCAGGGCTAGCCCTTTAGCCGGGCTGGAAATTTTTTCTGTTTATTTGAAACGGGCTGACCTCTTTTTCATGCAAACCAAACGGGAAAATTTAAGCGTCAGAAAGAAAGATTTGCAAATTTTAAGCCAATCAAAATCTGTGTATTTGAAACGAGGCTAGCCCGTTTGCCGGGCTGGCTCGCCTGAGACTGTTTACATGGGAGTTTTTTCAGCCCGCTTGCCGAGATCTGGGGTAAAATAGCCAAGATCTCGGTAAGCGAGCCAGCCCTCCTGTTCATATAAACAAAATTCTTAATTACTTTTAAATTACCATGAAGGCGAGATCTCGGCTAAAGGGCTAGCCCTGCAAACGAGCTGGCTCGGCTTCCATATAAACAGCCCCTTAGTCATCACTCAATAATATAGCATTTTCAAATTTGAATTGAGTTTATGATTAAATAAAAGAAAAAGATATTTTGCTATTCACAATGTGAGATGTCGTCTCCCTCATCCAGCTTAATTACCAGATCCGACTTTGAGATTTTACTAAGTAAAGGAGACATACTTGTAACTCTTCTACAACAGCTGCAAACTTTGGCGATTTCTTTAGCCAATGTGTCAACAAAGAGTTAGCATGATCGAATTTTTTCACAAACTCTGTGTACAACTAAAAGAAAAACTAGACCATTACCTTCACAAAGACTTAAGGGTACTCACTCACATAATTCTTAACCCATGTACAAAGGCACACTTGAAAATAAGTTCAGTTTTTTTGTTGTTTTTTATTCTAATTCACCCCTCCCCAACTCCCACTCTCTCCCACTTCGAGAGGAGGGGTTACTGCTCACTCTAGCTGACAATCATCATAATGTGCCACCAACTTAGAACTTAACCCTCAACCAGCCCTAATGACCCTGAAAGATCCGAAGACTTCACAGGGGAACGAGCTGATAGCAGTTCCACCAGAGATGCGGCTGGTAGAATTCGTGTCCAGAGGGGGATTTGAACCCAGAACCTCTGTTGTGCCAGCCGAACACGTTATCTGGTTATCTGATGAATTACTGATAAATTACTTGAAACCACAGCGATGGAGAGTATTTAATCAGAAGTTGCTTAGTGTCCTCAGATAAAATATTAATATTAATATTATAAAAATAACCCTCTAAAAACAATAGCGACTTAAGAATGGCTTGGAAACTTGGTTATAGAATTCTATAACTACTTCCAAACAGTGCCCAGTACCAACTTCTTTGAAAACTCACCAAAAGACAATGTCCGAGTGTTTTGAAGATATCACCAATTCTTTGTTTCCGACCCCTGTAGGAAAGAAATAAAAGTGAAATGGAAAAATGAAAATGATTTAAATGAAAACGATAAAGCTTACCATTCCTGGATTCTTTTTTCGAGTTCCGGTAAAAGGATTGTGGAGTGGAAAGTATAGATTGGAGAGAGGTTGGGAAAAATCTCATTGACGACTTTTGGAGGAATGGAGTTGTTTTCTGTTGCTTCTTGCAAGATTCTTTGATGGAATATCTACAAAAGAATACAAAACATGATGGTCTTGAATGAGGCAACCTTAATTTGTCTGCTCGTTCTCTGTTAGTATCAATTACAAGTTTCACTTACATTTTCTAACAGATTAAGTCTTTTAACATACCTACAAAAGAAAAAAAAACTTTGAGATTGGTAGCATAGCGTGGATGGTCTATCAATCAAATGTTCCACAATGACAATTTATGACAGCTACTTATTATTTCGGATTCATAAAATCTTTTTCTATGCTATCAAAATTACTTACGCTCTCTCTGTCGTTAAGATTTCAGTAACAATATGATAAATCTTTTTGGCTACACCTTCTAGCTGAGGCTAAAAAAAATTCAAACATTGAAAGAATACATTTACAATAAAAAAGAAAAATCAAAATCAATTCAACAAATGAAAATGCCATTGCAAAAAACAATCCAAATGCGAAAAATATAGGTTACCATTTTGGGTATCTCAACGAATTCTTCCTCATCCGAACTATCAAACTCCTCAGCATCCCATCCAACATCATCGTCAGAGTTGTAGGGAGATACGGACTCGTAAATATCAGTTTCTTCCGACTCCTGTCCATCGTTAGGTACTAAGTAATTGGGTAACGACTTTCGCCTATTCAGCTCGTCCTTTATAGAAACTTTATGTTTCATTCCTGCGTAACTCTTGGATATTGTGCTATTCTTTTCTTTATCTTTAAACTTTTGTCTTTTTGACTTTAACTTTCCGGTTGGACTCAGCGGTTCTACTGGATTCATCACTGTTGTAACAGGATTGATTTTATTTACAAGTTCATCTAAAACAGGACTATTATTACCAGACAAGCAGTCAACTGGTTCTAAGTACGACTCCTCTGAAGTTGATATTGAATTTGATTTCGGTGATGGTGATGTTTCTTTTAAAGGCAACTCCGGAGATTTTAGTTCTTGCTTGGTTTTATTTTCCATTTCAGTGTCTAGTTTTACAATGGCATATGGTAACACATCATTAAAATTAAATACTTTTGTTGAATTTTGTTTTTTATGTACCGGGCTAGGTGTTTGCTTCACAATATTTTGAGAGTAAGTCGTTTTCGGTTTATCATAATTTTTCGTTTCAACATTTAATTCTGCCTGTGAATGTTCAAATTTTTCACTTTTTGAGGGAGTTAAAGTCATAATTACTTCATCATCTTTTACAGCACATATAGATGATGTATAGTCTTCCTTTTCATTTTCTACGACTTTATTACTTGGTTTTGGCTTCACAGCCGGTTTAGTTGGGCTTTCAGTTTTCTGTTCATTATCTTCATTTTTCATCTCAGTTTCATTCTTTAGTCTGGGTTTAGGTATTGGAATTTGTTTCTCAGGATTTGTTTCTGGGTTTTTGAGGGTTGGCTTCGGTCTTGGCTTTGGTTTTGGCCTGACTTCCGGACTTGTTGCAGATGTCTGCCGTTCTAAACTATCTAAAATTTGTTTGAAAGACTGTCTGTTATCTCCATCATTTAATAAATGAATATCTTCACTAGAGCCGACGGCTGTGTAAGGAATATATGTTTCGTTATTGGCAGACAAATCAGCGCCTTCTTTTGGCTAAAAGTACAAAATCATATTGTTAAATAAATCATTAAACAAATAGATAAACAATTTAAAGTAAATTGAAAGCTTATTAATGACTAAAAATACAAATAAAAACCAAAATATTTCATCAACAGCAGGCAGGCGTTATTAGTTATGTCAAGCAAGTTTGTTTCGGCATATGCAACATGGTAGCATATGTTATTATAGGATGTGAGTATCTTTTTAAAGAGTTATTGAATATGTTTCCAAATTTAGAGAATGCTTCTGTTTTCTTGTTTACTTCTCTTAGTTGTTGTTATTGTTGTTGTTGTTGTTTTTGTTATTGTTATTGTTGATAAATTAACTTTAATCCAAGCAATCCACATTAATGATTCATTAGGAAAATGAAAGTTTTTCAAGCACTCAATAATTGAAATTACAAAAAATCCAAGACTAGAGACAAGCAATGCATCAACAAAATCTCCTCTGGATGAAAATTTCAGGCAAAAAACTCTTGAAATATACACCTCAATATAGCCAGTTACTTATTATTCATCATAATTGAAGCTTTTTTGAGAATTACAAGAAACACAAAACTACTAACTACTAACAATTTCTTTTTATTCCGTTTTCTTTGAAGAGAATTGCCAAAACTTTGAATAGCAAAATGCAAATGCAGAATTTTTTCATGATTGTTGTTGAAAATTGTTCTTATCTGTATCAATGCTTCATTACAGAAATTTAAAATTTAAATCAAAGTTTGGAAAAAAAAGCAAGCAATAAAATAAAACAAAACAAAACAAAACAAAGTTACGAAAGAAGCTACATTGATATTAATTAAAACATGAGAAAAAAGCATTTAAATGTTAAACCCTTGTTCATCCTGAAGTGTTTTTTATACATCAGGTAACTCTTCTACTTTGCTTCATTTATTTCAATTCCTTTATTATACAAAATCCAAGCATTGTATTTGAGATATATACCTGTGAAAAGATTTCTATTGAAACTGTTGACGAAAAGACGAAAAAACAGTTTAAAAGTAAAACCTAATTTTATGACTTATTTAGAGACGAGTTAGACCACACAGAACAAAACAACAAACCAAAATTTTAACTCTTATTATCAAAGTTTCTATGCAAGATGAAAGTGACTTTTATTGAAACTGACGACATTAAGAAAAACCTTTAGGAATTAGTTAAACCACACATAACAATACAACAAACCAAAACTTTACTGTCAAAGTACTGCGAAAGTTGTAAATTGTTCCCTTACACCAAAATATAACTGTAAAAAAATAAAAAAGGAAAATAATACATACCAATTCTAAATAAAACATTGTTCACCTTGCACAAATGAATTCTTATTACGGACTAGAGTATACATGTATTAAGTTGCTGTTTTTTTTTTCACATTCAAGGACTATCAAATAACATACAAAACAAATAAAACATAACTGAACCGAAACTTCTCAAGCACAATAACACGAAAAACCTCAACAATATAGGAGGAATTTTTTTTTTTTTTTACGGTAATCCACAGCATTGTTCTCGCAATTATTCTTGTAACAGATAATGGAAAGATAATTCAAAATATTTTTAAACTAATAGCGATTAAATGTCTGTCATTCTAGATATATCGTAATTCACACTGTTAACTCTATTAAAAAACATGTTTTTAAAGTTTGAGTAATGCCTTCTACTTACCACTGTTGAGAAATGATTTTGTAGTTTTCTGTACATAGTCAAAGTATGGCTGTCACTGAAACCTTTTTTGATAAAAGTTCAAGAGAATATGAAAACTGAAAGTCAAGAACAAAAGTTCACAAAATTTCTTTTCATGAAGTGGTAAATATTTAAGGACTTTTGCAGCTAAAAACAAATATTTTATCAAAGATTTCACCAGAGTTTACTTAGTAAATGATTTTGCATGCAACTCACAAAGAGAACAAAAAATAATGCACTTTCTTCAAGATGTTAAAGAAAGATTTTCCAATAACTATTCTTTAAAGGGCACAGGCAACCAATGATCTTCCAGATCACAATTCTTTCTAATTTGTAAACATTAGTAAACATTAGTAAAAGACTCACACGCTCATAGAAATGCAGGTCGGGATTGGACAGTGTTCGTTGTATTGGCTGGTGAATTGACTGTGGTTGATTATATGTAAAAGAACGTACACGTCGTGTTGGTTGGCCATTGTCAGTGTAAAAACGGCTTTCATTTAATGCTGCAAATTCTACCATTCGTTTTGCGATCTTCTGTTTGACCCTACGATTTTGGATGTCGCCCATAATAGTCTGAAAGACAAGATTGTTTTGGAGTTATATTTCAACTTAAAATTACCATATAGGCTGAGATTTGTATTATGTCAAAACAGGAAATCAAACAGCAATTCCCCGATGTTTCTTAGACAAGTAAACATCAAGTGTTTGATAGACACCGTTATTCTTAGACAACTTATTCCATGAGGTAAAATTCTAAGAATATTTCAATTTTCAAGTGAAATCTTATTTTAATGTTTGACGAGCAAAAGTTTTGAGAGAAAACTAGAAACCTGAACGAAACTTCAGTTGTGTGTAGGAAATGTCAACAATCGTTAATTGCAGCAGTAATTCAATAAACATTGAGGCTATTTTTTCTTTCCATTGAAAATCATTAAAATCACTTGATGAGAAAACGAAAGTCAATGTGAATGACATCAGCCATCATCAGTATAAACGACACATCCAAGTGAAAATCACACGTTTGATATGTCTTATATATGAAATAAAGCAACATGAATTTGGCAAATCCTAAATATAATAGTAATCGAACATTTTCTCATTATACATTGATTCATTCACTGAATAAAATCACTTTGTATCCTTTTGTTCCTCTTCAATGTTGTGACAAACATATTAGTTAGTTTTGATCAGAAAGTTAACTTATTGAGGAAAAAAATCTAAAAGGCATTATTCACAAAATGTGAGTATCCTTCTCTTTGCAGTTTCAATAATGATCTTATAATTATAGAAAACCTATATGTACCATGGGTTTAATTTCTAGAGATTTTTTTTGCAAAGATGTTAGTGTTACCCTTTGACAATAGTGCAATGTTGAAATCAAAACAATTAACAATCGACAAAAAACAGTTTGTTTAGTTTTAAAAAAATTTGTAATTAATTTAAATGATTTGTTATGATTACAGACATGCAGTTCAAAATAAGAATCACATAAACTACATAAACATTATAAATGAAATTTACAGAACAAGGAAACTTAAAAATCAACATTTTTAGGAAGATCTGACACTCCATCTCAGAGCTTTATCTAAAGAAAGTTTTCAGTTCCTTGATACTATCCTGCTATATAATACCTAATAACACAGACTAAACCTTGAAACATCTCCTATTTAATCTAACTTATTTGCCTTTATATTTTACTGGTACAGAAGTTGGTGCCTAGTGTTGTTGTGAAGGAGACAGTCAAGCTTTCACAGACAAGCAAACATTTTTGTTTTTACGACATCGTTAAATTCTCTTAGACCTGATTTAAGGTAAAAGAACTTTTTACTGCAGTAAACGGCAATCCAGATCTCATTTTCATATAGATGAATGAATCTATTGGAGCTGCACACCTAATGAATTACTCATCACTATCAGGTTAACCATTGGAAATAAATATTGTGTATATAATGCATTCGGAGTTTTACTATGCACACAGTTAAACTATTAGAATTTGATATTTCTTCAACGAAAACTCACTCACTATGGGAAGATTTTCATAGAAAATGTCTTCATGGTAAAATTCATCCATCATGGAGATTCTTCTCTTGCTCGTACAAAAACACCTCTTTTAATCAGAATTATAAATATTTTGTTGAATAGATTAGAGCATAATTACCGTCCATTAATGTCGAAGGTATTGCTGCAACTTTAATCCTGAATAGGTGATTATATTAAAAGTATACAAGAACTACAAAGGCGACAAATTAGGTATTACAATAGTGTTCAAACACAAAGATAATAATTATGTTAGTAGTAGTCGTTTGAACATCTATAAGAATGATGTAAAGTATACTGGGTAGCGAAGTTTTACAGCAAGTGTTCATGTTTACTTTGTTTCATTTAGCATTTTCTGTTGTATCAAGTTTAGATATAGCGTGATTATTATATCCGCTATACCACAGTATAGCACATGTATAAGACGATTTTGAAAATGAATGATATAATATTATTAATGATAGCAATAATAATTATATTATGATATTAGCCAAATTTTATTTCATTATTTTCTCAATAACATTATAACATACTATTACCACATCTTTGCATTATTTAAAATAACATTGTATCATTTGATATCAAAATCTCTTTTGTCATTACATGGAAAGAACTTCGCTCAAGTAACCCTATTAAAACCATCTGATCAGATCTGATGGTTATTACCTTGTATCGGGAAACTATGATTTCCGACTTCTTTGTATCGTCACCTGTTAATTCAAACATCGATGAGCGGTTTTTGAAAATGCATTTGAGATATTTCATCTCTTTACATGATAACCAGGGTATAGTGGTGCTAGAACTTTTAGGAACATCAGACTTGCTGCGATTGAATTTCGCCGGTAATGGACCATATCGCGTGGAAAGTGAGCGACTGGTACAAGGTTGGGTGCTAAGTTCACCGTTCTGATGGAAATTTTCGGATTTGCGTTCAAGTTTCTGTGCTTGATTGCTTTTGATGTTTTTTTTAATTTTACTTTTCTGCTTAGTTTGGAGCTGAGAAATATTTTCAAATTTCATGATGGCATCTGCAACTTTTAAACAACTTTCTCTCTCTGTGCCATTTTCCTTGTTGAATATGTCTTCACAAAGATCAGATGCTCTAAGACCAAGTATTTTCGCCGGTTTTGAACTTAACTGACATTCAATATCCTGCTTTAACCGATCATGCTTCAAGTGCTTTATAACTTGGACATCTCCCATAAGTTCAAGTGTAAACTTTCCATCCACATTAGCATTGGTATTCCTTGTACATTTCTTATCCAAAACATCTTGAGAACCTTGTGCTTGGTTGTGAAGTTCAGATCCGAAAAAAAATTTAAAAGCCATAACTCCAATTAAACTTTTGGATTTCTTACTACACCAATAACGTGTACATTGTCAAATAAAACTAGAATTTACTTATAGAAATATGATAGCTACATAAATATTTATTCGTTTAAATCAAATGATAGTATCCGTAAGTGCCAAGTTTACAAAAATGAAACTTTCATTTCACTAATACCAGTCTTCAATATCGAAAATAAAAAAACTCTCTTATCTTGGCTTTATCTTGATCCATTAAATTTTAAACTAAAAAGAAAACTTTATTTTGAACCGAAACTAGCTCATTTCAAAGAAGTTATAAACCAAAAGGAAATTAAACACTATTAGTTTGTTAATGACTTTTTAATGACGACATAACTTGATCAATGGCTAAAATGCTGTTTCACTTTCTCATTAAGTTAACATAATTATGACATAATGCTTTGTTTTGTACACTGATCTTTTGAACAATTTTCTCATAAAACAATGTTACTTTCGCACCCATGACAAGTTCGTAAACAGAGAGTGTAGGATAGCAAAACATGTAAAGGGTGTCACAAAGGTGTAAAATGGAGAAAACATTAATCATCAAAAGTTCTAGCGATAATTACCGATAGATAACATACAAATCCCATTAATCGATAATAAATTACTTTTTAAAGGAAACATTATGGGTCAGGTTAAAACTGATAAGTTTGCAGTGGAAATTAATTTAATGTAACTAATGTTATACAAGAAAAAAAAGCAATACGAACCTTGTAGCGAAATTTGATAATCAATAAATTTCTTGTTTCCACCTATATAAGGTTTTCATATCTTGGAAGCGTTTTCCTGGAATAAACAACCAATCTTAATAGACTCAGGAAAACTTCAATAAGAAATTAGTAAACAAAACCAATTACAATATGCAGTTGCATCTATTTACAGTATCTAAAGAAGTCATCGTAAGAAGTGAATTATCACAATTAAACTTGCTGATTTTTATTTTGTTTTTTATATGATGCAATATCTCTTGTCATTTTATACTATTATACAGTTATATATAATTCATTTAGTTTTCGCAACAGAACCAACTCGGCTAGTTTCAAAGTCAATTCATGATTGACCAACATCCTTTTGCCAACTTTCTTGGAAACCATTGACATTATAACGGAAGATATTGAAACTAGTCTGGATGGTAAAATTTGCAGTAATGTGAGGAAGAGGGACAGTGCTATAATGACATCCTTGGAAAGACCAAATTATGTTGATTTGGTTCGTTGATGTGCCCCACAAAGGTGCTTTTCAAATTTTACATACTTCTGTTAAAGAAACTTTATTTATTATGTCATTGGAGTTACCATATCTAAAACAACTTAAGAGATATTAAATTAATTTTTTTGTGTGATACTTTTAGGACTATTAGCATGATACATACAGTTCTTACACGTTATAGTGGGACTAAACTTTCTGTTTCTAAGCTGTGCTTTTTTTTACAATTACTATATAGTAGCACATGCTGTGACGTCAGTTTTTTAATTATCACAATAAGGTGATTCAAATTTTGGTGAAGGGGATTGTACACCTTGATTACCGTATTTGCCGGTGTATAAGTCGATATTTTTTACGTCAATTTTCCAGTGTGCGGGTAAAAGAAAAAGCAAAATTAATATGTCTCAGCAAAAAATGACCAAATATGGTCATTTTAATTAATTTGTAAAAGACAAGGAAACAAATGTAGTTTTGTGTATAACGCTGTCAATATAATTATTATGCTTTGAAATGTACTTTGTTGTAGAAAGTGTGAACCTGATAAACAAAATCATACAAAGAACACAACAAATCACACTAAATAACTCAACGTACATGTTCACTCTTGTATTTTCACGCCAGTGTGAGTTCATGCAGATTACTCCTGCAAATTATTGATAAAATGGATGTGCTTAACGATCTAACATCTATTTGAACTTTTATATTCACTGTTCGACTTATACACAAAGTCGACCTATACACCGACAAATACGGTATATTTTTTGTCACCTTCTATCGACACAGGATTTGCGTACATCATTTTCGAAGTTATAGATGTGTTAAAAATTTTTACCTGGGTTACTATTGTTTTATATTTCTTACGCATTCTTGCAAGTATTGTAATGAAACATTTCTGTCATTTCTGTAATGATATTTTCACTCACTTTCGCAAGACATTTTGTTATCTAAGAACAGCTCAGGGTAACTTTTACTTTGCACATTGTTCGGTTGTCGTGACATCAGGCTCCTCTTCCACCTATTCTTAGAAGATAGTCTAGTTTTCTTTCAAGTTATGTATCAAAAATTAATTAACTAATGAAACTTGTAATAAACTTGCCAAGTATTTGTTTTTTTTTAATAAGAGCAACAATAATTTTAACATGTATGGGGATACTATGTGCTTCATCATCATCATTGTGTTTTGGTTTTATTATTATGACTATTTTTTATTTTATATTGACTGTGATTTATCCACACTTAAACACCAATTGCTTAAGTGAAGAACTATATTCATAGTCTTGGCACACTTGGGAGTTTGGGCTCGGTAATAATTAGTATTTTTTAGTATTTTAGATTTTAGAAGAAACTGCAACACAAAATTTTGCTTTTTCAAAACATGATGACAATACAACAACACAAAGCAAGAAAGAAATTACCGACAAAATAAAGGAATAGAAAACTAAAGAACATAAAGCTGAAAAAGACAGAGACAACTTCTTTGGTTACAGAAGTAAACTGCAGAGCCAAACTTATTATAGAAAGACCATGGCTTTATGAAGGAGTATATAGTATTTTATATTAGCATAATTATAGTTCATCTAACAATTTGAGAGCATCAAAACTTCATAGTGTAAACTTTGTGAAATTTGTTTGTGTTAGGTTCAGGCTATGCCTTGTTCTTTCAGACTATTTTAAGAAGCTTTAGCCAAGAAGTTTGATGCTTTCAAATTGTTAGATGAACACACTGCCAGGAAACATCTGCAACAAATGGAGGCAGCACCACAGAGAAAACAGATTTAGATTTGAATATTAAAACATATGGCAATAGTGGGAATGACTGAAAGAGACATTGGTATGACACATGGTTTTTAATAATAAATCACAGATATTATTATGTTATACTAGTTTCCTAAGTAAAATGTTTTTACAGATTTTCGTTTCAAAAATGGTGATTCCAAAGGTGCCGAAAAGTAAAATCACCAATGACAAAAATGGAAAGTACACCCTAGAGTATGAGTGTATCCTAGAGCTTGAAAAACTGATCAAAAAAGTGGCGTAATATCAGTTTTGTTATCATGGCAAGGAAACCATTGCATTGCATAACTGACATTTTCTGAGGTCTACAATATTGGCGATGGGATGACGAGAATCGCACTTGATAAAACATGAACCCAGCAGAGACCCATCAATAGGACCCTAAAAATCGAAGGCGAGACCCAGGACCCAGGACTCAAACAATTCTCTTGAAAAGATATATATTAACACACAGCCTTTTATTTTTAATGAGAAAATGATTTGACACTTTTTGTTAAAAGAAGTATTGATTATACATTATCACACTTGGCTCCAGCTTTGAAGTTAACAAGAAAGAATTCACAGTTCTCCAAGCTACAATTGTATAAGGGAAAGGATCTGAATCCGGTGTCCCACCTATAGGCTCCCTGGTCTTGGGTCCCACCTGTTGTATGTAGGGTTGGGAGTCCCGATTCCCTGATCCCACTTTTTCGGTAGGCCTTTTACTACGTTACAAAAAATTACCCACACGATTATTTAAGTAAGTAGTGCACAAATAAATTTTAATACTTCACAATATCACATGTTTAGACTGGTGTCTAGGAAATTACTGCACTTTCAAATAGATCCACTTTGCAAAGCTGAAAAACTACATTGCATGCAATACATTATTATTACGCAACTTGACACAATCAAGAGAATTGTTTGTTTAGAGAATTTTTGTGCACACTTTCGGCACCCAGATCCCAGGTCTGACTTTTGATTTGAGAGTCCTCAGTCCTGGGTCCCACCTTTGATGTCAAGATCCCCGGTCCCACCCTTGATTTTAGGGTCTTGGGTCCCACTTTTGATTTTAGTGTCATGGGTCCCAACTTTGGTTTATGGTCCTGGGTCCCATTTGCAGGGTCCGTATTGGTATGCCTCTGCTGGGTTCTGGTCGGTTCTTGGTGGGTTCTAGTCGGTTCCTGCTGGGTTCTGGTCGGTTCATGTTTTATAAAGTACGGGCGAGAATATTTGGATCCAAAAACTTTCTCAAGAAACAATAAGGATAACTGACATTTCGATGGAATGATTGGGATGGGTCATAAAATCTTGGATACACAAAATCTTTGAAACAGTTAGTCATAGCGAAACAATATCATACCAGTTTTTGTTCAGTTTTTTTAGCTACACAACATGGGTACAATTCCTGTTCACCATTCTGGGATTTCATTTTTAATTTTTGGGTTTGCACATGGAGGATTTGACACATCATATACGTAGTTAAACAATACCAAAATTTTTACCCAGTTTATTAGTATAATAATGAGTGTGTGTCCCACTCTTATTTTAGAGGATTCTTTTTAGGAGCACATAAAACCATGTGGATGCAAGAAGCATTTTTTTCCGATTAGTGAGTGCAATTGACAACAGCAGCATTTTTATCATGGGGAAATTGCATCCCCAACTGAATGCAATGTTTTTTTAGGAAATATCTGGAGGACTCATAAGGACAACAGACATTAATGAGGTTCGCATTAGTGGCAGTGAGATGACAAAAAAGATTTTGGGGTATTTTCAAGCTGTTTTCACATTCTATATGATGGGCACACTTTCCAATAAAGATTCAGTGCTTTCATTTTTCAGTCAACTACTTTTGATACAGGATTTTTAAAAATCCATAAAAAGTTTTACCTAGGATACTCGTAAAATTTATAGATTAAAGTAATGAGAGCTTTATAGCCTAGCAACCGTCTGTTGAAGATCATTAATTCGATTTTCATAAATTTAATGTAACATACAGACAAGTTTCCATATCTCAAACCTCCCATATCTTAAACTTTTCAGTATCTCCAACAATATTTCCGATCCCCTGTCTGATTTTTCTCTCGTTATCTCGAACTTTCCCCAAAACTTTCAGAAATTGTGGGCATGATTTTCGTATTTTTTAATGTTTTGATAAAATTCCATTTTTCTAAATTCAAATTTTCGAAAAGTATATGAATCTAGTTTTTTTTGAAAGATTTATTGATTGTCTCTACTAAAGGCGAAAACATGAAAGCCCGTTAAGCAAAGGCTTACAAACAAATCTGTTGTAAAAAAAGACTTGCAGAAAAGGATGCCTAAAGTTAAGTTGTTTAAGAACATAATTATGATGTAATAAGATAGTATTTTGTTAATTGTTTAATTAGAAGTGATAGCAACATCTTATTACATCATAAATATGCATTGGATAAATTAAATATAAGATTATAAAAACGAAATATTTCAAAAACTATAAATAATTATGAAAATACTGAAAAGAGACTTGTGAAAAAACTTTTTGAGTTCTATCATATTTGTGAATATAATTTTGGATGCAGGAATCCCTTTCATACTGTCCAAGTGCAAATGTCTAAAAATTGTTAGACTTAACCAAAATCAGCTGAGGGCTTGGGTGTGCTGTGAGTCCCCATCAGTTCCAGGGCAAAGCCCTTGTGGGGGCCTGGGGGCATTGTGATTTCACTCTCAAACTAGTTGCTTTTTGACTTAAAATTAGCCTTTATAGAGTTTATAAATTTGTAGTTTTGTTGTCTTATTTGTTCATCCATGCCACTATTTTTTTTACGGTTTTCACGCAAGTTGAAATATGAAAATGCAAAACTTCACGTCACTACAGACTGGACCAGGTAATCTTGAAGGACAAAGCATTGAGGGACCGAGACTAGTTAGGGTGATATGAACAAGTCTAAATGAATGGGATTCTCGTCCCTAGGCAGGAACGGCACGGCAGGGAAATCAGAAACATACAATATAACGCCTCATGATGGGCAAGACTAGCATGCCATTTTGCATCTAGACAAAATAAATACATTGCCTTTCTGGTATCAAAATCATGATGGAGTAACGAAGACACTGTAAAAAACAAAAATATATATATAAGAAAACAAATTGAGCAACAGGACTCGGGAGCTTTCTTTAAGAATCGAGAGATCGGGTTTTGAATACTAAAATCGGGAGACTCCCGTAAGAATCGAGAGACAATACATGCCCTTTAAAGCTCGAAACACTAAACTTCTTCTTCACCATCAACCTTTTACCCAGGTCCTTTTCTCACCTCTTATGAAGGACAAAAGGAAAAGTTTCAGTACCTATTTCCATATTAAAAGCCGACCTTAAACTGACACAGAATTCCAAAAGCTGACCTGAAACTGCCAACCTATCCCTAATTAAATTCAGGTGGATGGTGTGTATGGAATGGAAATAGAATAGATTTCACTTCCCTCTAGCACTCCGCCTCAGTGTCAGTGTGACTTTATGATTCATTTTTCAAAATTTACAGCCCCTTAGATTTAACTATAACAGTGACACTAAATCACAAGTACATTATCCAGTCTTGTTATTGTCTCATTAAATCCATTGACACACGTCCAGTAGTGTGAACTTTTGGAACTTTTGTGAACTTTTCATGTTATGAACCTGAAAAACCTTCCCCATGGTGTTTTCATGTTTCACATAATATTCTAACACAAACGTATACCTGTTGATGGCATTTCAAATGCGTTTCACTCATACCCATGGAATTCAACCTCGATTTGATCTAGGGGTTTGTTTTGAATGGGATGTTTTTCTTGGAAAACGAATTCTGCAAAGTCAGGATCTCACTCGGGGCATCTTATTTCCCAACCTTTTAGTTCCCTTCGAGCCGAACATATGGGCCCCATAAGATATCGGTCAAAGAACGGCCGTCTGTTTTCGCTTTCTCTTTTCGTTGGTCTCTGATGCAATTGGAAGATGGAAGAGTATGCCAGAGAACCTTGGTAAGAGTAATGAAAACTTACAACTGAGTCTGTGACTGAAACAAAATGGAATTAAACAAACTGCTTTTGCAGTGAATGATGCAAAATTTAGGATAGGATCGATGTTTGAAAACATTTCAAGATGAAGCCCCCATATTGTCCATGCATCATGGATGATGATGGGAATGAACATTCAAGAAATTAAGTTAACATGCAAATTATTTGTGGGGTTTTTTTGTTATCAGAGTTGACTTAACAATTGAAACATGAAAGCTAATTTTCAATCCAACATTCCGTTTTTTAACCTTCCCTCATAAAAGCCAAATGCAGATGCAACATAATGGATATGCTTTTTTTTCTTTCCATCCGTTAAACACTCCCTTTCCTTTAAGCGTTTCATACTGCATTATGACAGCCATACAACGAAGTGCTTTGCTTTATTCTCGTTCATTGATATAAATAAATTGTCCAGTACGTGTTTTCTCTTTAAAATGTAAATAGAATTTGTCGAGATTCAGGTGAAGTGTCATAAGTTCATTGTAGAGTATTAAAGGCACAAAAGGTCGGGAGCACATTATTTTCGTTTCCAGGAAAGTAAACCCTTAGAATTGTCCCCCGTAGAAGTCAGCGAATACAGAAAAGAGGATGCCTTCTTATTGAGAATGATGTCCTTAGAGGAAAATTTCTCCATATATTGCTTAAATTTATGTATTTTACAGGATTTTATGCATATAAAAAGACAGCATTTTCTCAAAATGGTGTCTCGCGACTTTAATGTATGCGACATTCATCACGCCAATTAATGCTCTTTTTGTGCCTTTTAAGTTAATTATTTTCGTATTCAGATTGAATAACTTAGTGTCCAGATCTCCAAATATTTATTTCAATGGTTACTTTCACGTAAAGAGAAAGTATGCAAGAAGAAGTAAGCAGTGGCGTAACTCGGAGGTGTCATATAATAACCATTCGTTCGTTTGAATTATTCTGAATGCTTCCCGAAAATTAGTTATTGTAACACTTGGTATTGTTATGTTAATGATTTTAGTAATCATTTTGTCAATACGCCACACAAGCGCAATTTGATTTTACGATAGTACTATTCTGAAGATGTAGAAACTGTTCGTTTTCTTGTTTCTTCATTTTCTGAAGACCTAACTTGTAAGGGAAAAAGTACTGCGGTAAAAAGTTTTGTTTTTACATAAAATTTCACTACCACAAAAATAAAAAAATCTACCATGTCAAATTTTCCCTAGAGCTATGTTTCTATGCGGTTGCTATGCTAGATTGTCATCATTCAATCAGATGTATTCAAATAGTAGAGTAAAACAATATTATTGAAGCAATTCTTTATAATAAATCACGATTATTTTAGCGATGGATTCTGGTCGAGTGGTCCTAACTGAACAGATACTATATAAAAGAAACATAACTATGTTCAATGTTTGATTTTTTGGATAGTTAAGTTAAGTGCTTGAAGTCAACAATCAGCATTGTGATTAGGACAGAATATATTCAAGGGGGCTAAGAACCAAGGTTGAATCATCACTAAATAAGATAATACGCTGCATATTAATTGAAAATGTATTGTAAGCACGAGGGAAATCAACTGTGAAATATGTCGAGTAAGGGTGAGAGGGAGTTAGCATGATACACAGAAAGTAAAAACGTTACATTCTGCATATGAATTAAGTCAGTACACTTTAATAAACCCAATTTAGCAAACAAAGGTTTAACTGGGGCATTAAAGTCACATTATCCATGATTTTCTGTGCCATACTGAGGATAGCATGTGATGTTGAATATTTCTTCCTGAAACCAAACTGGATAACTTTATATTTGTTTGAAGAAACTGATAAAACTGTTGATGTATCAGTCTACCCAAATTTGATATCAATGAAATAGGTCTGCAGTTGCATTTTCTCCAAGTGAGTTAATGCCTTTTAGCTATATTGCTGCTGCATTCACGAAAGTAAGATAAGTAGTGGGTTTTTTTGCTGTGGAATTTTGACAAAAAGATATTTTTACTGCAAATTTTCATAGAGCAGAGGATACCTGTAGTCATCCAGGGATTGCCAGCCTTGGGAATGTCAGTCTGATTAATGGTGACATTAATACTAGACACATTAGTTTTAAATTTACTTGGGTGTTCAACAGTCAAAGTAACTAAATTAATACCAGCAGCTAAGGATGTCAATTTCTAGATCACACTCTGACCTCTACAGCTAGAGCAATAAATACATTTTATAGTATGTCTTTTGTTATTTTTAAATCCTCACACATACCATTATGCTTGGAGTATTCTTTGAATTCAAATTTTTATTGTTTGCAGTTAATGAGTCTCATCCATACAAAATTTAATCTATAAAATCTCGATTCTAGATATTTTCAAGATTGATACTATTCTAAACAACATAGGAAATAAAAATTTTGTGACTGACCTTACTTTATTTACAAAAAGTGTTTTTCAAGGCACAAGCTTACCTCCAATAAAACATATACTAAACATTCAGCTTATAAAAATAAGATGTTGATACTAGTTTTAAATAAAGGTGTTAACATAAACTGCTATTACTATCTTGCTTGATTACTGAAACTTTTTAACAGTTTAACCATTTTCATTTACAGTCCCTATCGTATTGTGGATGACTGTGGTGGCGCTTTTGCCATGGGTGCTATTGGAGGCGGATTATTCTCGCTTGTCAAGGGATGGCGGAATGCTCCAGTGGTAAAAACATATTCTGATTAATTGTTGGTTTGATAATCTTTATGTTATTGTCTGGTAATCTGGTAACTTATTTAGGGACAACGGTTTTGGGGAAGTATCGCCGCAGTTAAAACACGAGCACCTGTATTAGGAGGTAAGTTTACTTTATATCTGCTTTTCATGAATTAAAAAGGTTAGTAATAGCATATTTTCTGGTTTTGTTCAGGTAATTTTGCTGTTTGGGGTGGCATGTTCTCGACATTTGATTGTTGTTTGATGGCTGTCCGTGGAAAGGAAGATCCTTGGAATTCCATTGGTAGTGGTGCATTGACAGGAGCTGTATTAATGGCAAGAGGTGAATGCATTAGTTATTTTTATAGAAATACCGTAGCATATTATTCAATTCATTTTTCCCTTACTTTTCATAAATAGGTCCTCTTCAGGAGTTTATACATTATAAGAACTTTCGTTACTGAAAGAGGCCTTCTTGGACATTTTGGACTATAAAAACTTTTGAATGTTGATATTTTCAGATGTATCTTTTGCCCAACTTTTATTGAATGTATGTTTTATGTGGTATATAAAATTCCCAAATGCTTCCATGATGCTCAGAAAAAATATTTCCAATGCAATTTATCAATATGATCAGTCTTGAAAATTCCCAAGATTTGGTTTTGTTTTGGTTTGCGAATTCATTTTCGCTTTGTGAAAATATGAAAATCTCGTTACCTCTCTTCCATTCATACTGGGTCGATTTATTTTTATACGAAATGCTTTTAACAATGGATTCATATACCCATTGAAACTAACCGTCCTATTGTAAAATAAATTCTTATTAATCTAGCTGGTCCAGGAGCTATGGCACGATCAGCAGCTGTTGGCGGTGTTTTGTTGGCACTGATTGAAGGAGTTGGTATCATGATTACACGGATGACAGCGGAACAGTTTAAACCAGGTAACCATGGAGACATCAAACTTTGTGGCTTAACTTTGTTTTTAATCTGCACAATTTGTTGTGAAAATTCCTGTGCCTTAAAATAATTGAGGTGAATTGGCGGCCATTAATTTATTGAATATTCGTATTAAGTAATGCCTCAAATGCCAGCTGATCCAAGCCAGCTTCCACCTGCACCCACAGCATCATCAACCCTAACACCTCCACCACAAGCCCAACAGGAGTGGGGGAGCAGCCAACCCACCTTCCAGTAAAGTCTTAATCTGTAAGTACCAACATTTTTGAAGAGTCAGATATTGGTCGTATAGTGTATAGTACCTGAATTTAACCTCTCTTATTAGTAGACGTCATTGAGTTTGGTATATTGTTATGTTTGAGTGATCGAGGAAAGTTGGAATAAAGATGTGATGATCATGAAACCACCTTTGGATCTCATCTTTGAAAAACTTTATGGTGCTGTGGTAAACACCTACACCACGTTCCGAACGAACCGTGTAGTCAAATTTAGATGTTGAACTCGAGCATCTGTTTGAAGTAACTTGTCCATATTAAATTGAAAATCTATTTTTTGTAAATGAGGATGTATTTCCATGCTTATCAACACAACTTGAGTAAGTTGTGTGTCGATGATACGGTTAGCAATAAACGATAACAAAAACATTCGTTGCAAATTTGACTTGCTTCTATTTCCTCCCTTTTTCCCCGATTTTATGTTGAATTTGTAAAATTTCTCGCTAAGTCAGATGTTTTACTTTTTTCCCACATAACAGGAGGTTTGATCAACTAAGACAAATGAAACAGTTAACGTGAGTATGTTGTACCAGCTTCATTGTCTGAAGGGAATAGAGACTTATACGATTTGGACCAAAATCTACTATCTTGGTAGTAATTAGAAAACCTCCCGCAATGTCGAAAGTTTAAGTTTTCAGAATTTTAGTGTGACCACAGCTTTTCATATACCGTAAAAACTCTAATTTAGTGCGCCCTCTACTTAGTGCGGATGGTCTTTTTTTCGGAAAATGAATAATTTTTTTCCCTCTATTTATTAGCGCGAGTGAGTTTTAGGGAATTTTCGATTCACCTCTAATTTAATGCGGGAATGGTCAAAATAATAAAACTAAACGAAGATAAGTACACGATTGCTATTCAAAAAGATCATCAAACGGTTGGGCATGTACCTAAATTCCTTTCAAGATTAACTTTTTACTTTTTGAAAAAACGAAGCACTTTTCAATATTTTTGTAAAAATTTCAAGATGTTACATCAACACATCAACCTACTCTGGAACGGTTACAACAGTGTTTTTTGTTTTTGTTTTTTTTATTTGGTATTGTTTTACATGGCTAGCCTCACTCAGTTGCTAACTGCATCTGCTTTCAAGGAGGGGTCACGGCTTAGGTTGGGGAGGCTCCGAAGTATTTGGCACTCACATGAGTGACACAAACCCAATCAAGGGCCTGTGCTCTTCTGGATGACCTCCTGCAACACCCGATGTATCATCTACCCAATTTCCCTCACATGGCATGGGTCGACCCGGCGCTATGGTTCATCCACTCGCGCATGGTGAATCGCCGCCAAACGTTTTTCGTGGTGACGTACATACAGTAGATCAAAAGGTGACGGGATATTTTAATAACATCATCAGAGAATTGAAAATAGAAGAACGGATTCGCTCCAGAGAAATGTTTTGAATGGACGTTACAGATTTTGAACGTTTTTGAAAAAATTTCTCAAATATTTTCGCCAAGACATAGACTTGGTTGAACTGCTTCAATCTGACGACAGGCTAGCGTTAACCCTACGCTTTTTGGCTACAGTGGAAACCTTCCAATCGAAAACGTTGTGTTAAAATTTTGATGAAATTCGACTCAATGCGTCAACGTGCATATCTGATTTAATTAAGGATATTTTTGATCAAAAGTTTGGTCGAGAACAAACTTCATCAAATAACGATAAACTTCATCAAATAACGATAAACACGATTTCTATCTTCTTTTCTACCCTTTTCTAAATTATGGTTTATCTCAAATGTTTGATACATTTCGTCAAACACAAAGTTTGATGATATTTGATAAAGTGTTTGATGCATTTGCACTGACTTTAAACAGGTGAAACCACTTCACGATCAAAAGCGAAGCTAGGAGCAGCCAGGGCAGAGCATGTGAAGTACATATTTGCATAAGCACGATAATAATGACATTTTGGCGAAGAAAAAAACACACATGTACCAATGTATTTTACATTCTTTTATAACCTTATCGCTAGCCTCGTCCCAAGAAGCCCTGGTGACGAGGTTTGCTTAATCTCTTGAATAAAAATCGAAATCGAATCGAATGTAATCACTCAAACATGTTCTTTATATTTTTTACGTCTGTTTGAGTGACGACCTTCTCTAACAAGAAAGACAAAAAATTACGAAAGCTGATAACTGAGTTGACTATCAAACTTAAAATACCACACAAAGTAGCTTTATAATAAGTTTTCATTCGCGTTGTGACGACCACAACGGCGTCAATTCTCCAAGTACCAGGAAAGTCGGCATCCCACTATCGTGAAGTAAACGGCACACCATTCTGCAGCGAACGGCTTACGCGATTACGTCATGACGATAGTGGGCTTAACCTCAGCAACCAGTGACGTTGATGTCCATACCAGATCGCTTCGTTTTGTCCATCGTCGTGTATACCTGAAAAGAAAAGTTTTGGTCAAATCACGACCGTCCAGGGTGAGTGAGACCCGGAATACCCGAGTTACAAAATCGAGTTATAAGGTCGAGTTATGTAATATGAAGCCATAATTCGAGTTACATTAAAATATATTTCTCGCTTGCACAACTCTTACCTCGAAATTAAAAACACCAAATTCTGACTAATTACTAACGCAAGAATGTTACATTTACAAAGAATTATTTTCAAAATTATCATGTCGAATCTTCTTCAAAATCAAATCATCCCCCGCCCCAAAACCCCCAGAAAATCAAAGTTTTCATCGAAAAACCAAAATTTAAACCAAAATTTTGAAAATCTTTCAATTCTAACGAAAATTTGATATGGTAACAATTTGACGATGCTTACTTAAAATTTGAAGGACAAATTTGGGCCAAATTCGGAAAATCGTTCCATTCTAAAATTTACTCGTGGACCATTCTATACCGCTTTTTTACCTATAACTTCATTAACTAATCTTATTTGATAGATAACGATTTTCAGAAACCAGCTTTCTTTCACACAGCGATATATATTCCATAAACGTTTTTTTTAAAATGAAAATGTTTTCACTTCAAGATTATAAATTGCACTTGGGCAACACCAGTCTTAACACCTAAAATAATTCATATGAAAGAAATAAAATCTATCTTCTCACTACCGCAACTTTTTATTTTCGGACTTTCCAGCTATCACAATTTAAGGAATAGTACAATACTTAGAAAAATACTTGTTAAAATCGGTACTGCCATATTACCACCTACTTGCTCAACTGATTAATTTTGATGCCATTTCTGCATAAACAAATGTAAATCAAAACAAGCACAATGAAATTGTTCCATGTGTAAATTTTCAAAATTTGGCCCAAATTAGGTTTCATTTGCATTTCTTTGACAAAATTAAAAAAAACAAAAACTTAACAACTCAGGCTAGCGTCTTCAAAACTCGATTTTGTAACTCGATTTTGTAACTCAGGTGTTTCGGGTATCGGGGAGGATTGACAGCTTTATCAATTTCCTGAAATTTGATTGGCTCTCTCTGTGAAATTTTTTTAAATGTTTTTGGGAAAAAGCTCGTATCAACCGTTGTGATTGCGGAGAGTTTAACCACGGCAGTAGTTTTCCACCTAGTGGGCAACCACAAACAACATCTTTCGAATTGCTTCGCATGGTTTCTGCACACATTCGACTACAAATAAAATAAATAAAAACCAACAAACCTCGGCATTGGTTGGATGAATACCAATCAAATCATCGAAATGTGATTTCTTCGCGCCAGTTTTCAAACCAAGAGCGAATCCTTGAATGACTTCACCAGCGTTTGGTCCCATCATGTGAATGCCAACCACGCGCTCCTAAAATCGAACAATGTCCGGTTACTCACAACGCCTTTTCCTTTCAGTTTACACTCCAATAAACCACTTTCGTAGAAACTTTTAATTCACTTACATCGTCTGCCAAGTTGCAGATGAGTTTACCATAGCAACCATTATCTAAACGATGGGGAACGGTAGCTTCCAAGGGCGTGAAATTTCCATGATAGACTTCAACATTCTCTTCCCCAAATTTCTGAATCGCTTGTTCTTCAGACAATCCACACGCCCCGTACTCCAAGGGCGTGAATACTGTAGTAGGGACATTGGTGTAATCACACTAGAAAATTAAATCTGAATTTATAAACAACTAAGCAATACTAGTTAAATCATCTTTGATTATTCTGATCCTTTATGTTCTCAAGAGACCGTTCAAAGCACCACTTGTTCTTGCAGCCTCGTTCTGACGAATTCATATTTTGACTGACATTATAGAATCAAAAAAGTATTAAATATGATGGCAAGTACCTCTTGTCTTAGTAAAAGGGGAAATAACCAGTGTCTTAAAAGTTAAGTGGGCCATAAAATGAGAACGGATCAAGTTATGGACAAATACATAAACATCAAATTTGTTGCAAGGAAATTTGAGAACGTCAGTTGCAAACACTTTTCAATGGACAAAATTGTTATAAAGTCACTGAAACGAAGCGCAATGAAATAATGTGAATCTTTGTGTGCCTCTATATAGAAATGCAATCCTCCACAGTGAGTTTTCAACAAATTCTGCTGGTGGGTTAGTGAATCTGACTGGAATGACTAACTAAAATTACATGACTACTCAGCCGTTTCAAGGAAAATAATATATGAAGAATACAAACCTTTGTCTTTCCTCCAGCAAACAATCGTCTAGCGAGTAACTTTCCAGCTTGTATTGCAACTGGTGTCAATTCCGGTTTACCATCGGCTAAATCACCAATGGCGTATATATTTGAGACGCTAGTTTGATCGAATTCATCTGTGATTACAAAACCATTTCTAAAATAAGGAATTATCAAGTCAGGTACATTCAAATACTGGAGGGATGAGGGAAGACCTTTTCTCACTAAATCAAAAGTTAAAAGAATGATAAAGTAAAATGGTGACATAATGGTGACACAGACCAACGTTTGTTTGAAAAAGCAGGAGTTTGGTTCACTGTAGCTTACAGTACAGGATGAAGTTCAACTTGAGTGGTGACAAAATCATCCAGATCAATCAATATCATGTTGTCAAAACCTCTTCAGATTAGCATATATATCATGTATTGAGCAAAAATATCAAAAAAAGTACTTGTCATTCAACTTGACGTCAGCATTTTCCAGACCAATTCCTTGCGTACATGGTTTTCGACCGACAGCAAGGCAAACCGTGTCAAAAATATCAGATGCTTCTGCGTTATCACCGTTTTTGTATGTCACTTTCACTTTACCATCTTCAAGTTTTTCCATCTTAAGAAAAAGTTTATAAAGTTCTTTAATAAATCAAGCAGTGATTAAACCAGCCCACCTTCAGTTTTGAAGATAAACTCTACACAAACGTTTTGTCAATCACAAGGTCGGTCAAAGAGAAGTCTAGTTGATATAAGGAAAAAGAAATAAAACCCACCTTTGTCGGCACGCATTGCCTCAGAAATTTAACACCTTCGTTTTGCATATGTTCAGCAACTCTATTGGCCATATCTTGATCAAAGCCGCGTAAAAATATGGAGCGAACCATAACAGTGGTATCGTATCCTAGTCCATGTAAAAAGCCAGCACATTCCAACGAGATGTATGAAGCTCCGATAAACAACGTCTTACCAGGTGCTTTCGCCAACGAGAAGATGTCATCACTGCAAATAAATATTTTTTAAAAAAATAAGTCACATAAAGCTATCGAGAATAAGCTTTACAAAAACAATCCAGTTGAAATACCTCGTGATGCAACATTCTTTTGCACCAGGCACATCTGGATAGAAAGGCCTTCCGCCCATAGCAAGAACAATATTTCTTGAAGATATCGTTTCTTCAGCTCCAGATTTATCCTTCAACTTAATGGTGTGATTGTCCACCAAAGAAGCATACTTGTTATAATACTTGACTTTCTTTTGACGTAGCTGAACTTTATAACCCCAGTTTAAACCACGTACATGATCCTGGATTGCTTGCACTAATTTTTCCCAATCATGTTTAGTGCCTTCTTCAACTTGCCAGCCATAATGGCGAGAATCATTGATGGATTCACCTAAATGAAACATTGATAACTTTACAAAAGTTAAAGTTCAATTAATATGAAATGCTTTTACAGCGATTTATATACATTGACAAAGATTCAACATCAACATTTTAGAATCATCTTTCTGAGATATTGCTTACAAAATGGTCCCTATATTGAATAAACACAACAACAAACTATACAAGTCAAATATTATGGGCTGCACATGTTGTTTCGAAGGGCCTGTGAAGTGCTCCAACAGGCTACTCATGGAAAGGCATTCATGATGAAAGTAATAAAAAAGAATAGGGTATGAATTGCAAGGAAAAATAACACTCACCCAATAAGGCAGCCTGGTGCATAAGTTTCTTAGGAATGCAGCCTACATTGACACATGTCCCACCTAAACCCCAGGACGTTCCAATCGGAGTGGGTGTTACAAAATCAGCGACTCCCACTGTTGCACCAAATTCTACCGCTTCCTAGAATGTCAACGTTATTCTTTGAAATCATAAACACTGATGTTTAATAAAGAAGCAAATTGGTTTCTTATTAAATGAAGAATGTTGGTGAAATAACAATGGAAAAGAGCCTCAAAAAAGAATGTTCGATGTGGTTTGAAAAAAAAATAATAATAATGGAAAAAACTGGGAAAAAATCATAACTAAAAAATTGAATTATAACTTAAAACTAATTACTATGCTATCACCTTTGAGCATGCCAGACCACCAGAGCCACCTCCAATGATAAACAAATCGTAATCATACTCTTTAGTATCTCCAGATAACAAGCCTTGCAAACGGCCATCTTTGAATGCAGATTCTGTATCACTGGCACCACCAAGATGTTTACCGTTGATAAATACATTTGGTACGGTTTTTTGACCTGTCTTAGCAAGAAGAGCTGCTTGGATATCAGAACCATTATCTGCAAGAGATCGTGTCAGAGATTATTAATTGTTATTAAATGTTCTACAAGCTTTTCCACTTTTTAGTTTGGCTTAAAGGCGAAAGTGTGATTATGCGAAAAGTAAACAAATCATGATCAGCATGTAGCAGTAAATTATGCAAGCAAAGTCTGGAAATTCTTTTTTTTTTTTACCTTCTAAATCAAGTTCATAAGCAAAGTAATTTGCTCCAATACTTCCAAAAATTTCTTTCACCTAGAATTACAAAAAATCCCACAAAATGAAGGCCAGATAAGTTACATAACATACAGTTTATCAATAGAGACGATCAAAGCGTCTTCTGCTATAAACATTAAAATTTGTTCAGCGAGCGTAACGTTCAGGTAATGCCTAAAACAGTTTTATAACATTTTTCATCAAACATTTTGCTGTTCTCAGATTGATCGATTAGTACTACACACATTCTCAATAAACATGGTGATGATTTATTCTAAAAAATGAAGTAAATTAAGTTTTCTGTCTACTTTTTCTGTAAAATCTTAAATTCATTTTACTGGACTTTCCTGCATGGTTAAATAGAAACTTAAGTAGAAAGAAAATAATATATAAAATATATCAATACCTTTTTACAGAAGGGGCAATATGATTTCGAAAATATCATAACATTATTTGCTTTTATTAGTTGGTCAATAAAAACGTGAGGATCCCCATTAACAGGTGGCATTTTGCCAGTGTTATTTCGTAACCCAACTTGTTTATTGAAATAATCTAAAACAAAAAATCTTTGTCGAGATTCATACCATTTATATGCCAGAATTGTCACACTCAAAAAAGTGTGGGTAAATATGAGGTGAATTTATGAAGTGTCATAGTGTTATTATAGAATTAGTTATTAAAGCGACAAAAGAATAAAATAAGATCTGAAAAATTAAAAACAAAGATTTTTGAGATCTTATTTGATTCTTTTCCTCTTCCATTTTTCAACAATCTCCAGACCTGCTACTTCAAACTTCGAAGGGTAAAAAAGCACTGTTACCATGGCGTTCATACAAATAACTAGACTTTCTACCACACAATAACTAATCATTGATCTCACATAAAAGAATCTTCAGATGATTTCAAATATTATGGGCACTGTGAGGCCACATTGAAAGGATATATATATATATTGTGTGTTTTAACATCAAAGCTGTTATATTTACATTTTTTAATAGTTGTTTACAACAAAAAAGGATAAAAATGTGTAAAACACGTGAATAATTGTAAAAAAAGCTGCAAAAAATATGAAAAATGAACTGTTTTTTGTTTTGTTTTGTTTTTTTAAATCACTCACCCCACTCAAGGCCGAAGCCACTACAAGGAGTGGGGCTACATAGTCCAGATGTTCATCACAGCGTTAATCTCCCCGACTAGCCTTCATTTTCCCCGAAGTACATCAGGGAATCGAGCTAGTTGCAGTACCTCCAGGAGTCGTGACTTTTTTCAACACCCGACCTCAGCGAGGTTTGAACCCTCAATATTGGGTTCCTTAGCTCAATGCTTTAACCACTAAGCCACTACTGCATAATATAATATTTATTTCACTGTTGCATTTTTAATATATAAAATCATTTATATACTATGATAATCATATCAACTTTAAGGGTTTTTTTGTGCATTTTAGAAAGTTTATGGGAAGTTTTATATTTGCTGCAGGAAATTTGATCTGCACAACAGAAAATATCAAAGAACAATTTATAGCAGATTTTATACTATCAAGGTAATATTTAAGTACATTACAAAACAAAACAAAACCAATAATAACGATCACAGAATTGCTGCACTTAAAGTGAAACAAATGCTAATTATCCTGCTCCAACTTAAAGGATAAGATATTATAGAATTGAAACAAAAAGCAAGGACTTCTTTCTTTTTGACTAAAAGCTACATCGATGATTCTGACTAGAATTTTCCTGAAAAATCTAAGTATTATATTCTTTCTACAGCTAGTTTTATACGATTGATACTATTTAGATAAATATGATACAAATAAACATAAGCTGTGTCAATCTGGCTGCATTAGTAAAGTTATTTATTCAACTTTCAATTAAAAATTGTCAGTAAGATTAAAAATTGCTAGCAGAAAAATTTACCTGTTGTAGAACATGAAAAAAAACGAAACTTATTATGACGAAATAGTTTTGGCAATGATAGGAAACCAAGTCTTGGACGAAATAAAATTTGATTGAACTGTTGTTGGTTTGATAATCTAGAGAACGTACGAGAAGCAGTGAAACATCGTTTCAGAGCAACTCGATTCATAAGTAGCTTAAAGTCACTTTTTCCTATAAACAAAACACAATATTATAAACACGCATTAATATGCTAGCAATCTTCCTAATTCTGAACAGCCTTTCTTATTGTAAATGACAGACGATGCTTCAAAATGTCTCAAATGGAAATTTCAAATTAAATGTTGCCTCTTTAGTTATTATATAAATCAAAATACAGTATATTGTAGATTAAGAATCTTGCACTTGCACTTTCAATCAAAAACTGAAATGAAAGATTAGGAAAAACATTCATAGTATGGCAAGTTTCAAAATGCTTAAATAAAAGAATAAGAGTACTGTAACACACAAAACACTTCATGATGATTATTATAGCAGAATATGATGATGGTGTTTTAGTGAATAATGATGATGATCGTGATAATGATAGTAACCCTAACAGAACTAGGTTCTGCATATATACACCAAACTTTATATACCAAACTTTGTTGATGAATAATATTCACCATGCTAATCAAACAAAAACAAGAAACAAGAAAAACTAGAAAAATTTATAGGCACTTTGTCAATTTCACAAAACCTATAATTTGTCATAAATTGATAATATGTAGGAAGGTTGCACCAAATAACAGAGCATGTTCTTCAGCCATTCTCTTGGCAAGTCCAGTAGAAATAGATACAACAGAAAAATTGTTCCCGGGACTTCACTTCAGCCTGGACAAAAAACAACAACTTACACAAAGAAAATCCAATTCTCTTTAAACAACTTTATCTCCACAAATGTTCTAAAATCTGAAAAAATTTTAAGGATATGTTACAATTGAGGAAATTAGCGTCAATTTATGTAGTTTACAAAGAAGCATGACAATGCAAATTCGCGGGAAATGACCTTCGCATGAGCATTTCCAGAAGCTTCAACCAGCTGTTGATGCAAAAGACAATTTCGTACTCAGTAGACCAAGCCGGACAAAATAGTTATTGCGCCTCTGTTCCCGCCCGAGTCACACACCAACCACACACACATACATACAACCGCGCAAAAAGGAGGGAGTGAAGAGAATTGTTAGGCCCTTCATATCATGTTGAGATTAATCAATACATATACTACAAAGCTCTAGTGAGTGGAGCAATAAATGGCAAATTCCCTGTCCATCTTGAAATAGTGAAATGATCGAAAGTTGAACTTGAAGTTATGGCGCGCCATAGTGTAGTACTTAACTCTCTCCTCCTCTCTCGCACGTATTTCATATGCAAGAAGAGGTCGATTCACTGTGTATCACATAGTCGAACATCATCATCAGGTATGTACAATAAAATTATAAATTTTATAAAATTTTATTGTGTACATACCTGATGATGTTCTTACAGGTATATGTTAAAGCGTAGCTGGATGTAGAGCGAGATTCGACAAACAAAAATGTTCATTGAATTTCTTTTGTTTTAGAACGAAAACCTTCGTTTACAGATAAAATGTTTTTATAAACAAGTTTGTTTTTCTTTTTTCAATTAATAATAATTGATGACTTTTCTCCGTGTCGCCCCTAATTCCTGAGTCAGTTTACCATTCAGCTTCTTTCCCCAGCCAAATTTCCTTTCCCTTTTTCAAGCCCCGTAGATATCTAATCCAAAGTTTTCAGTGAGAAATTATCCAACTTCAAACCAGTGAAATTTAAGATATGTTTGAATTAAACTCCTCACGATTTTCCCAAAGACATTCCGAACATGAAAAGAATTTACGATATTCTTTATGGGCTTCCAACACAATTTCAAAACACAATTTGCTTTTATCCGTTGTTTTTAGGAGTGGCATTTAGAAGTTTGGGGAAAATGAAAGAGATACATTTTTTACTTGCATAAAGTGTCTTTGCTAACTAACAATCGGTATAAACCGAGATAATCAACTTTCTTAAACGGGAAGTTCTTTTTACGAAATTCAAATTACGTCAAAAAGACAAAAACTGAAAAAAACCTATTCTTCCCATCCCCCATCCAGCATCCTTTGGACGTGAGAAGATGATAAAAATTATCTCGAAAAAAACACGTCATAAAAAAAACACGTCATAAAAAAACATGTCATAAACTCCCCTGAGCATAATATAAACAATACAAAACAACAAAACGGGGCGGGGGTTTTGATAGTTTGGGAAAATAATTGGCCTTTTAAAACTTTAATTCGGGAAATTCGGGAAATCCGTTGCAACGAAAAACATCTATCTGACAACACCAGCATTAATCGAAGCCGAAGGATGACGGGGAGAGGAGGAGAGGAAGAGAATTGCATAATTAAATTGAGTGTTCCATCCCGACGACTACTAATGGATTCCTGTGCCTTAAAAAAGCATCTAAATAACTGAGGTGAATTGGCGGCCATTAATTTGTCGAGTATTCGTGTTTAGTAATACCTCAAATGCCAGCTAATCCAAGCCAGCTTCCACCTGCACCCACCCACAGCGTCATCAACCCTAACACCTCCACCACAAGCCCAACAGGAGTGGGGAGCAGCCAACCCACCTTCCAGCAGTAAAGCCTTAATCCGTAAGTACCAACGTTTGTGAATAGTCAGATATTACAACTCTACTTACTATGAACTCTCCACCGTGCTTGTTTTTGTGTTACATTCACAGCTCTCAGTATTGACTGGTACAGTTTTTCCTTTGGAGGAGAGTGTGCTTAGAAGGGTTTTTTCTTCTTTTTTTTTCGCCGGTCGAGTGAAATATTTGATTGAAAACAAACATTTGTCAACAGCTTCCATTCGACTGTTTGTGTTAGATGAGGCAGATAAGCTGAAGAAGGATCATTCCAACAACAGATCAAGTATGTTCCTCCATCACACAACATTGGTTTATAAACTTCAACTTTTATGTTTACCTCATTTATGATCTTTTGAGAGTTTTCCGTTTTAATTGAAACAATGTACTACAAGGACGATTTATATTTCAGATAGTCTTAAATATCTACTATATATGTGATAAAAAATATATTTAATTGAAAATTTTTACAGTTCCGCACTTGTAATGTTTTTTAACTAAAAAGATATTAACCAATATCAAACAATCATCTTTTTGGTTTTAAAAGGCAAGAAACCCTGGGAACGGGGATGGCTACGCTCTCACATATCATATCCCTGGTAAAACTCGTATTCCGAATGGTCTGGATTCGAATCCCCCAACACATCTGAGGTGAGAGGTGTGCTCTCCAGGGGTTTAAACACCAAAGCATAAGAAAATCCGTGTGGTTGAAATAGTAGCCAGTCGTTCGAAATCTAGAGACCTGGTGACTAAAAGAACAGTAATGAAGTGTTGTTAACATAGCCAGTATCTATAGATCATCAATTTTTTTAATGGATGTGTGAACTTAAGCAACTGCGACGGCAACGTAGACGACGACGTGAGCAAAAACAACAAGTACTACCAAATAAAAGTATGAATAACTTATTTTTGTTGGAGAAACTATTCAATTGATAAATTTATATTGGACTGGAAAGTTATCAAGTTACTATAAAATCTACATAAGAGAAAGGGATTTATCTCTATAATCGCGTCTCCGTTGTCAGCACGACTTCAAAAAATAATTTTTCACGTTGAGCATAGAACGTGCAAACGTGTTAATGATGTAATTATCTTCCCAATAGTGTCATAAGCGGTAGACACTCTTTCTAAACAAATACCACATAGAAAACAAAGCTTTTGTTTTAAACACGTCGCCGTCTTCATGGCCGTTGCGATTGCTTAAGCTCCCTAATGCTGTGGCAATTAACTATGAGAGAATACTTCACTACCGATGTACTACTCGAAGAGGATCCGAACCCATGACAAACCGAACGTAACTTCACGGTTCGAAACGAATCTCTCTCTCTCCGGTTAGTATCGAAATATATATCTGAATTTGTTTCAGATGGTCCTAACAAAGCTTCAATTATGCGTCAAGTTCGTACTAACTGTTGCTAACACTTGCATCTTGCACGCTTGGAGACCTTTTCATAAATTACGTCATAACAAGTAGCGCCTCGTTTTCATCCTGAATAGTAACGATTTTTGTGCTGTTTATAAAAAGAAACGAGACGACTAATTTCAAATTATTTATTTGAAACTTTCAAAAACAAAACAACAACACTTCACATTCAAATATTTCTTCCATAAACCAAACATGACCAGATTGCAAAACACAAACTCATAACCTTCAATAGCGACTCTGCTGGGGGTCTGCACACTTGTTCACAAATGTTGTCGGCTGTGTGTGTTATAAATAAGTTTCTTTGAAGAGAAACACCACACTATTGTTAAAAATTTATAGAACAGTCAAACATTTCAAAGTCAACATCAGGTATGGTTAAAACATAATGAATCAAGTAGCGACTCTGCGGGGGGTCTACAATGTCTAAACTTTGAAATAAACAATTTCGTAAATAAATAAATAAATTCTAGAATCTTCATGTATTAACAGATAAAAACTTTTTCTTTTAACTTAAAAACAAAAGGTTGTAACAAAATTCAAACACGAAACAGAAACGATTTTTTCTTACAGTAGCGACTCTGCGGGGGGTCTTTTCTTCTGTTAGATAATTGCATCAACTGTATTTGGAGTCTGGACACGAAGTTGATATAAGTTAACATATTAGATTAATAAAGAATGAATTAAGTTCATCAATAAATAAATAAATTCAAGTATGAAAACTAAACAAACATGAAAAGATTTTTTTTTATATTAGCGACTCTGCGGGGGGTCTTTCTTCCAATAGGATAATTGTATTAATTGTTTTGGAAGTTTGGGTACGAAGTTGGTAAATCAAGATGATAATTATAATTTCAACAACAATAGAAAGTGTTTTAATTATGTGTAAATAAATAAATTCAAGTATATATACAATTGAAAATCGGCATCAAGGATGGTTCCTACAACAAAAACAAAACTTTATTAGCGTGTTGTCAAGGTAACGATAGGAAACTTTTCATTAAAATAGTCTCTTCCATCCAACTTTTTTCTGATAAAAACATTTAAATGAAATATTTACTTACTTTTAGTGTTGAAGAAGAAATTCCCTTATTCGTTTCTTCTTTTCATCGCCACCGAACATCTGACACGCCACATCATATGCAGTTCGTCCATCATTATTTTCAATTTGACGATCTGCTCCGTGACGTATCAGGAGTTCAACATATTTGAAAGAACCATGCCGTGATGCCCAGTGAAGTAGTGTGTTGTTGTAGTTGTAGTTGAAGTTATCTTGTTTGTTAATGAGATGATGAGGTGCGGATTTTATAAGGAGGGTGAGACAATCGAGAGAATTATGACGTGCAGCTATATGAAGTGCTGTTTGTCCATCGATTTCCGTTGCTTCTATATCTGAACCTCTCTCTAGTAATAATCGAACAATCGATGGTTTGTTGTAATCAGAAGCAACCATTAAAAGTGTCCATCCATCAAGACCACCCCTCATCTTCACGATCGATGGAGAGATTGTGAGGATATGTTCGATTGATGACACGTCGCCATTTTGGATAAGATCTCGAAGATCTAAAATAAATGAAAAATAAATGAAAGAATGAAGAATAATCAATAATAGATAATAGATTTTAAATGGAAAGAAATTCTAAACAACTGATAATTGATAATTATAACAAATAAAAATAAAAAGTAAAAATAAATAAAAAAAAGGTTTTAGAATTGATCAGAAATTTTGTGAAATGACAATGTTGATTTTGTGGGATTATCTTCTAAACCAATCAAAACAACTGACGTTTTATGATGTGTACCTCCCCCTGGTGGTATGAAGAGGTAACGCAAGTGGAATGGGTGGTTGTGAAACGCTGCGGATGGGTGCATCAACCACCTATGACGTCATAGGAAAACTTAATGAAGCGTATCTCTTGAAGTGTTCGTCACAGACATATGGTTCTATATATCATTTTAATCAGCTTTTCAAGCTCTAACTGATGGTAAATAAATTTTAAAGCGAAATGAATCTTCATAATTTCCAACTATTCAACCCACCACCTATGACGTCACAACAAAACTTAATGACGCATATCTCTTGAATTATTAATCAGAAATATATGCTTTTATATATCACTTTAATCAACTTTTCAAGTTCTAACAGATGAAAGCATTTAATATATGAAATATGAAAACTTCCAATGTTTTTTTTATTAAACTACTGATCCCTTGTAAAAAAATTACACGATTCTTAGAATTTAAACAAAATGGCACACTTTAGATTACAACAAAATCAAAATCCACTATAAAGTTGATGAATTAATGTGCAACAAAAATCGAAATTTTCCGCAGATTTAAGTGACAAGTAAAACCCATCCAAAACTGCAAATCCTTTTTACCTGATAACAACTATCAACTTTCATGACGTTCCTGTCATTTTATATACAAGAACATAAAATAATTCTAGATAAAAAATGTCAACAACACAGAGCTCCTCACTTTTCAAAGTCAAGAAGAAATATGAAATCGAATCGTACTTGGCGCCAAAAGAAAGCTGTACAGAAACCATTGGTTAATTTTTATTCGAAACAAGAGCCAGATGGCGCAAAACGGTAGCAGCAAAAGTACTTGCCACAAGAATACTTTTAAATTTGAAATTTTACTTAAAGTTCTTAAACGTTCTGTAAACATTATTTCTTGAGATATCTTACTGGTGGAAAACAGGCATAAACGATATTATAATGTTTAAAATTACTAACTCGTGTAAATAGGGTCTAATCGCAACACACCAGCAATTTAATTTATTAGAAGACAAAAGAATTATACATGCATGAGCTGTTTATAACGTACGTTTTTTTTATAAGAGCTTATGTAGAAAAAAAAAACGCGTTTTATCGAAAAAAAAAAATGTATGTTTTGAATTATAATTTTTTGAAACCGAAAATGAATTCAAACAGATAACAGCCTTTTTTTAACTCGGTTTTTGAAAACCTTGATGTTCAAAGACAGAACAGATAGCTAACAAACATAGAAAGTAATAAGAAAGTCTGATCTGTGCTTTACTGACACGAAAAACATATCTATTTTCAAGTGCCAAAGTTCATTGATTCAGTACCACAAAAGTAACTAAAAGTCCCAGTTTTATGTAGACCTATTTGATTAATATCCATTCCTTCATCAATTAAGTGATAAAATATCAAAGAAGAAAACGTATTTTAAATGTATGTGATAGAAAACCTTCGAAAATTCAAAAGGCTGCGTTCGTTCATTAGAATGTATATTGAGTTTTTAGTGGGGACTCGCATACTCTAAATCGTAGGCTAAAAACTGCCGTTTCGGCCGGAGTAGTAGTAGGAATAGTAGTAGTAGTAGGAGTAGTAGTAGTAGTAGTAGGAGTCCAAGGGTGTTTTAATACGGTATTCGCTTACGCTGCTACCGTAAAAAGACACATCCAAATGAAGTGTTCGAAAAATGTACATGGCTCAAATCACATGATGACAACAAACGTGACTCATATTCTTTTTAAACTACACACACTTATCAAAACAATCGTTAGCTTTTTTAATTCGGGAGAAACTGAAACATATCCTGGAAATTTCGAGAATAGAAAATTATCATGAAAGGTGAAAGGAACGTTCGTTAGGATTATCAGCAAACTTATGAGTTCTGTACACAACAGTGAAATTGCTAAGAGCTATTACCTATATATTTCAAAATAATTGGTACCTAACTAGTGTAATTTAGTAATCATTAAATACAATGACATGTTGAGGCACACGTTAGAATAGATCTTTTGGTTTCATCAAACACTAGAAGTAGTCCTTTCCTGTCAATAATTTTTGCCCAATTGTTTTATGTCGCCTCGTCAAAACCGATGATAATTCCTGACGCAGCGATTTGCATTTGAACATAACAAGTTAACGTAATGTATCGAAGCGAGCTCAGACTAAACATTGGCGTTTAGTCACGTGAAACGCTCTGGTAAAACCTTGAAGAAAATTTCTTGGGTTTTCCGGTTATATTATTCAAGTCGGAATCAAGCTACAATAGAACTGAAGTTACATAGAAAAATGAAATCGGATTATAATGACCAAGTTTTTCACCGACAAATTTAATCTTTCTGTATATCACATCGTGCTCTACGAGACCCTCACTGATGGTGGTGATCGTTTACTTTAAAGGAACTAAATTTCGTGTTTTGGGACAACTTCCACTGAATTTAATTTGTTCATCTGGCTATCCACGAAATTTAATTTCACAAGTTAAAAATGTACCTAATTCCCGCGAAATTTATTTCTCGCAAATTCACGTCCATTGAAGTATCTTCTATAAAGCTCAGGTCTCATATAAAATCCAATGGCAAATCTAAGGCTAAGTATGAATCACTTCTGAAAATGCTGGACTTTCACAGGGAATAAGATTTTCGTTTGACTCACTTTTGTTTTCTAAATTTATCTAAATTATGTTAAAATTTTTGACAAACGTTTCTCCACCCATGGTAAAGAAGTCTGTAAAATAAAAACTTGAGTTTCTTCTCCTCAAATTAATGAAAAAAATTTCATGTTAAACTAAGCTTTTCGGGTTACGCCATGGTCAAATCTATAATACAATTTCATGCAACGTTCGCACAAGCTACTTATCTAACCAAATTCACATTTCGGGCCAAATTTTGAAACTTTGAAAGAAGCCCGATTATCATAAACATTTACACAAAAAACAATTGCTGATTTCGAATTTGTCGCACTTTTCCGATTAGCAAAGGTCTTCAATTTTTATAAAGAAGTAATCTAATCAGTATTGAAATTTAAAAAGTGAGATCGACATAACCAGAGCATATTTTCATAGATTTTACAAGATAATTCAAAATGGTAAGTTTTGATCTTTGAAATATCTACCTGGGATATCTACCTTAACGCCGAGGTGTTAACTTAAATAAATCTCAAAGATCTTCAAAATCAATAACTCAGAAATCCTCTCAACTGAATTTTGACTTAAAGAGCTTTTGAATCAGATTAGATATCAATACAGCTACCGTAAATCCTCCAATAAACGCCCCCTTCTTTTTAACGGCCCCCTTTAAAAGCAAAATACTAAATAGACGCTCCCTCTAATTAACGCCCACTAAGAAGGGGCGTTTATTAGAAATATTACATTTTCAGCAGAAAGGGAACAAGGAACAAGGAAGAAACAAACGATTTAGAAATAACATATCACATATAACATATATATCGTTTTTTCAAATATTTTGTCAAGAAATAGTTGGTTCATTTGCGTTCCGGAAACGGCTTCTTGTATGAGACACATTTGAAGCCCACATGACGGATAAGGCCAAACTGTCATTAAAAGAAATGAAGGTTGAAAGTGCCCTGGTACCTGGAGGGTGTACTAAATACATCCAGGCTCCAGATGTTTATTGGAACAAATCTTTCAAAGGCTATGTCAACGAGATGTATGATGAATGGCTTGCAAATGGGGGTCCACCAGTTTACTGAGGCAGGGAATATGAAACCTGCTCCGCGACGCATGGTAGTCGAATGGATTATAAATGCATGGCAAAAACTTTCAAAGGATCTCATAATTGATTCATTTAAGGGTTGCGCACTTAACCTCAAAACAGACGGCAGCGAGGATGGCAAAATTCATTGCTTCAAAGAGAAGAAGCCATGTGAAGCAGGCGCAGAACTTTTAAAGGACCAAACAATGTTGCTAAACGATGCTCTCAACGAAATGGATGCAAACCCATTCGAAGATCCTACCGATTCCGATATTGAAGATGCCAATGTTTGTTTTCATCTTCTTCATGAGGACGCTGAAGATGACGATTTTGTTGACGTTGATTTGTAATTTTCTCATTATAAAAAAAGATTAAATTCAGAAAAGAATACCACACTGAAATTTTTTAATAAACGCTTCCCTCTCATTAACGCCTCCCTCTAATAGACGCCCCCTTCAGATCTGAAAAATAAAATAAACGCCCCGGGCGTTTATTAGAGGATCTACGGTAGCTGTTTTAGAGTCACATGATAAAAATTCACAAACATTTACCAAATTGTACATACCGTCAAAGGTTGGCTTCCCTGTAAGTATTCTAAATAAAACAGATTAAGGTTCATTAATATGATAATATTGGATACCATCATTTCCATTGAAGTTATGCTAATATTCTCACTTTTATCACTTAAAGGAGAACGAACGTTATATAAAATCCAATGGATCAATATTGCTTTGTACATTTGTCGAAACAAACACCTTTTTCTTTCTCCTACCCACTCTATCCTACTTATGATTCTTATTTATGAAAATTGTCATTCTGTTTTTCAGTCTGATGCAGAAAAACAAAACTTTACCTTGGTTCAATTGGCTGCAAGAGCTTTTCGGCAGATGGTAATCTAGTCACAAATTCTGATATCAGATTACGGGAGATATTTGTTTTCGTTATTATTATCTTTCCTTTCGAATTCCACCTCTCGATCACCTTTCCAAATGTTGATTTCCAGCTTCCAAACCATGAGAGAGCTGAACGGTCAATTACAATGAACAAGATTTGGGATGTTGCACGTGCAGCATTTTCTAGTATCGTGTGACGATGAAATTGTTCTGTGCTGGATAAGGGAATCACCACTTTCCGAAGTTGAAAACCACGACAACCGTTACTATCAGTTAAAATGATTTTTTGTTTCCTCTCGATTGCCTCAAATACCTGTCGTTTTTTATCCATACTTGGAATTTCGTTTTTACTTTCTAGACAAGGTGCATAAATTAGGAAATCTTTCTCAGCAACACTTAGGGCATGGCGAATGGAAATAAATTCTTCTTCATCATGGCAGATGATTGTATCGCCAGCTTTGACATTTTGCAAACAAGTCGTTATCTTCAAGATCTTCTTCTGTTTGTCATTTAATTTAGCAGGACATGACCCTTGTAAAATCTTTTCAATTTTCTTGATTGACGGAACATATGTTAATTCTGGTGTTTTTCCTTGATGCGAATGACCTACTTCCTTTGCTTGATCGAATTGATGTTTTATCAATATACCTTCGGTAGTTCGTTTGCGGCCAAATCCACTCATTTGTTTCAGAACATGTTCTTGGCTTCTTACAGGGACAGGTAGATTTTTGTCTGTTTTTGACATTTCATCGTCTTTTGGTTCACTTAGATCACTTATTTGGTCACCGTCACTTTGTGTTAGGGTTACATCAGTAACTTCTAAAGAATCTTTTATTAATCCTTTCGGTTTTGGGTCAGAAGCTGCACCAGTATCAGTCATTGTGGTCTTGGTATAGTAATAACGTGTCTCTTCATTATTAATAACATCTTTTGCAGCCTTGAAAGAAAGAAAAAGTTAGTTTTGTGAACAATTGAACAACAACTTTGATGAAAATAAACTTCTATTGTTACCTCTAGGAGTTCTGATATCTTTACAGAGTTGCGCATGTTCTTTTCTAATCGCACAGCAGACATCTTGAGAAGAGATTCATAAGTCTGTAACAAGAGCGTTTTCGTTTCGATAAGGTATCCTGTAATTTCATATTGTTGCTGTTGAAATGCTTGCAATATAAGTGTCACAAAATTATCTTTCATTGTTGAAAGGGCTTTATTTATCAATTCCACTTCAGTTTTCAACATTTTAGATGTATTCAGTTCATCGATGCTGATGTGACACAATCTACCAGTCTTCATCTGTTGTTCCTGAATGTAGGTTAAGATTTCTGAAACATGTGGAATTCTATACAGCCCCATTTCGGCAGCAATTTCTGATACATTGGTAATTCGCAAATTCACCAATCCAGTCTCAACATTCTGAAGTTTCAAGTTTTTGAAGTGTTTATCAATGTAAATGTCAATTAAGCTGTATGGATCAAAACTGACATAAAATATTGTCGTTGGTTCATTCGCTATTCGAGCTAAAAATTCAGATTGCAAAGCAGCTACCACAGTCTTCCCACAACCAAATGCAGCATTGATAACCTTGTGTTTTCGAGGATCAACAACTACTTGAATCTGCTCGTCATTGGCTTGCAAATGGATCAGCTGCTCGTGAATATCATCAGAATGTTTAGCCACTTCAATTGATGTGTTGGCGATAAATCCAGACACTTGAGCAATGAATTGTTTCATGACTTGAATTGAATTGAAATTTTCTAATTCGGGTACCTCAATAACAAGAGGAAGTTCATTACAAAGCCATTTCTTCAATTTGCCAATGTCACTCAGTTGATCCCTTGTTATAAGTCTTGATACGCAACCATGGCAAATTAAATTATGTTCTTGTTTGAAAATTGTTGCTTCAAGTGCACTGCATTGAAGGTTTGTAGCAGCAACAAAAGTGGAAATCGTAATCTTGGAAGGATCTATGTTGCCTTGCTTTACCAAAAAATCCATTACATAAGCAAGGTCTTCAGCATCTACAGAGCACTTGGCAAACTCATTGGTGATATCCCGTGCATGAACACTTTCTGTTACTCGGATATTCAAAATAACACCCATCTGTTGATGGAAAACCAAGATACGGTTTGAGAAATCTCTATCCAGCTCTTCCAACTTTTCTTTCACCAAAAACATTTTATGCTTCTGACTATCATAATACATAATCATAATTCCTCCTGTATCAGATGGTTCATTCCCTTTAATTGAAAGGGCGTCTTTAAGGGACTGTGCCACATCTCTTGTTGCATTATGTGACACATCCAAGAATATATTCGGGAAGATAATCCATTCGTCAAAATAGTCCTTATCGTTTTTAAGTAAATTACATTTCAAATATTTTTCACACTGGCTTGTCCATTCAGATGCCGATACTTCCTTTGTTTCCCTTAAAGATTTTAAGCAACGGAAATCACTACGAAAAACTGTCTCATTTTCTTTAGAACAATCTGTTGGCTTTCCTGCATCTCTATGGGTGACTATAATGCAACCTCCCTTCGGTTGATGTTTTTCAACGAACAATTCTGAAGAAAAAAACAATTTAATGGTGTTATTTGAAACATTGAAGTCAAAACGGGATAATAGACAATAAAAATTATACCATTCAGTGAAAATTCTTTGCTAACATATGGATGTCTGTTACCATCATCACCTTTGCATTCCATCAGACATTTGTACTTGTTTTTACTATCCAAGCCTGTCAGTTTAATATAAACAGAACCATTACATTCATCTTCTTCAATCTCATCAGGATCATAGACAAGGTCTTTACAATCTTGTTTCTCTGACACAGTTTTCAAAGTGATTTTTGTCCAATGGGCATGATTTTCGGGAACTTCCAATATACAATAATCATCTTTTGCACAAACCACCTGTATTATTTCGCTGGATATCAATTGGTTTTCGGATACAGCTAAAATTGACATTAAATTTTATCTATCATTTTCTTACTCAGCTTGTCAAACTAGTATTGAGATTTATTTCTGATTTTGAGTTTTCAAAAAACAGAGAAAGAGAAAAACAGAGAAAGAGACAACTAAGACAATACTGTCTTACAACTCCACAACCTTAAAGGGATTGCAGTGTCCATAATGTGATTTCCCATGGATAACAAAAACATTAGATCCCTCAATATCTCAGCTTAACGTCTCACTCACTAACTCAATCAAAAGAAATTTGAAAATACTTTATTTATTCCCACTTAGAAAGTCAAGAACTTCAACCTAAGACTTAAACTTCCATACTATCATTACACATACCTTCAATATTTTTTAAAGGGCTGATATGACCATCATCTGCTATGAACAACCAAATGGTATCAGTTACTCTTCGAACACGACTCGGACGGATCACGTGACTTTGATGATAAAAGTCAACCTTCTTGTTTTTCTTTAGAATTTTGATGGTCAGTTGGAAGGCGTTGGACAATCCACTCAACAACAAATTACAGTGGTTGTCATGGTGATACCCTGTATCTTTGTATTGATTAATAATCTCCACCACATCTCCACCAGAAACTAACTCTTCATACCAGCTTGAATTATCACTTATTTCTTTTGTCATCTCTTCCAGGACATTCCATTTGTCTGATGTTTTGTTCTTCTCTTCCAAACATTCAACAAACGAATGGATGAGAGAATATTTCTCAGGAACTTTGATTGACTCATCAGCACTATATAGAGTTTCTTTTTCCTTTTCAGTAGAATGGTACATATGCCTAATAATGAAATTAGGAATCAACAACATTTTAAAAACTACAAATGATTCATAAAATCTATTGTAACATAAATTTGTTGTACCTGAAGATGTTGAAAAGATTACTAGGTTTGGCTTCGCTCCCAAGTACTAAAATGAAAAATTGGAGCAGGTTTCAATTCATGTGTTGTAACTAGTCTGAATTGTTGTAACTGAATCACATAAGAACAGTTGCTTGCTGTTTGAACGAATAAACTCACATACCTTCATCAACAATCTCAAATACTAGTTGCTGGTGGTTTAAAAACATTAACAATGACTCCAAATACAGCCATGTTGCTTGATCAGAAGATCTGTGCCACTCTTCTAATATTTCGCGGAGTCTCGTCTGCACATTATCAGGATTATCGATCAAAATTGTTTGAATTGTAGGATATTCTAGCAAGAAATGTCCAATCACTCTCCAGTCATTACAAGCCAAGTTACAAATCTTCTGGAAGATTTTTATACGTGTGGGTCTGTCTTGAAGAGTTGTGTCTTTCTCATCTAAATATTGTATAGTTTGTTACTAAAATTATGAAGCATGGTTAAAAACAATGAATGGAAAGAAATAAAATGTGATGGAAAAGTTGCTTGAAAGTAATAGAAAAGATATAAAAATTCAAAAACTAATAAGGAAAGGACTCAAATGATTTATTTTGAATTTATTTTGAATTTCATCAAGTCTTTGACATGGTCAAACTCTTTGCTTATTATGAACGATTATTTTGAAGGGACCAGTATGTTTTGAAAAAACAGCACTGGCATCATTGTTTAGGAGGGAACTTTCTACACTATCCATTCATCTCTAGTGTATCTGTTACCATTAATTATTCTGTGCCTGTCTCATACATGTATTCCAAAGTGCTGATGGAACAAAAGAGGTATAGATCCAACACGATACGAAACGTATATACACATCAGGCGAATGAAACGAACAAACATTTGACAAGTACCTTAAACATGGTTTACTTGGAACTGCATGGACACTGCTTTTTTGGAAATTGGCCTGGTTGATTTTAGTTGATTTCAGTTGTATTATATTTTGTTTGTATGTTAAAAGTAGTATCAAATAATACTTATCACTTTGTATGGAGTAAAATATCTTTGCTTTTAACTTCTTTTCCACTCTTTTAATTTCGAATAGATTTTACACTGACCAGTTTTTTAAACTTTAAAATTTTCAGGAAAAACCCAAATCAGTTTTTAGTCTTGTTTTAGTTTTGATTCTTTAATCAATGAGTCAATGAGTCACAGAAAAACATACCAACATTTCCTGTATTCGTCACCTGTGATAGACATATAAATTAATTGATTTGATCTGGAGCTAATAGCAGCACAAACCTTGGATATCTAGTGGTGCAACTGCCAATTCTTCTGATAGAATGGCATTTTTTCCTACCGACACAAGATGGTCATTTAGTTTATCCATCAAAAATCTTCTTTCAGAGGCAGGTGTATTAGAAAACATCTCCATGACGCAATCAAGTACTGGCCTTTCATCAGATTTTACGCAACTGAATATTCTTTCCACTTCCACATCATACTGAAACATTTGTGTGCAAAACTGTTTGCCTTTGTGTGGATCGCCAGCAAATCGACTTTCCACAACAAATGCAAACATGCGAACATCTAAAATATAAAAACATAAGTGGCGTGATATTGAAAGTGCGTTAAGATTCCATTAACTCTCTGTGGTCTAGAGGTTTTTCTGACACTACACAGCATTGCTGAAATTGCTTAAAGGTCTAGATGGCTCTTACACAGGTTTTGCACACCTAAAATTTTTCATAAAACAGAAGTAAGCAACTAGAAGTCATTAGGCTTGAACAATTTCCGGATCAGCCCTTGAGAAAATTGGTTTAGGCTACTTTTCAAGATATCTGAATGACTTGTACACTGACTAATAATTTGATAATCTGGAATTCATCAAATTACTCCCACCTTCTTTAATTCATTACGGTAGCAGCGATAGCGAACACCCGTGGACTCCTACTACTACTCCAGCCGAAATGGCAATTAATCTGTGATTTAGAGTCTGCGAGACTCTACCAATAACGCAATGTAAGTTCTAATGAAGGAACGCAACCTGCAAATTTTGGAATCTTTTACATATCAAACATTTAAAAGTAGATTACGTTTTATTTGAAAGGACGTAACCCGATATATTTTGTAACTTAATCCATGAAAGAATGAATTCTAATCAAATAGGCCTACATAAAAATGGGACATTTAGGTTTCATTACGCTAACTGTGAAAATACTTGATATGTTGCTTTTTTTGTTAGTAAAGCTTATCCAAAATTTCTTATTACCTCGTTCATTAGCTACACTACACTTTCAAAGATCTAGTTTAATAAGGCAGTTATTTGTTGGAATTTAATTTTTGTTTCATGAAATTATTATTATAAACAAACTTTTTTTTTTCTGCATAAGCTCTTATGAAAAAATTCTTATAAAAAAACATATGTTACACAGGTATGCATGTATAACTCTTATAACTCTGAGATATCTCAGAAAACACCGTTAAGGAACTTTTAGAAATTCAAGTAACATTTCGAAAGTTTTTGTGTGACAAGTAAATTTGCTGCTACCGTTTTGCTCCAACTAGCTCTTGTTTACTTTAAGGTCAGAAAGTTTCGCCAGAAGAAAGTTCCGCGGATTGGAAAGACCAGGAAATTTTTGCATTTCACAGGAAAAAACTTTCGCAGATGGCCTATTTTATATATTTCGCAGGAAGAAACTTTCGCGAATGGCCTATTTTTTGATATTTCATGGGAAAAAACTTTCACGGAGAGAGAAAAACCAAGACAAGTTTTTGACTTATATACCCATTTTTTTCATTTTTTAATCAATTTCTACAAGTTCAGGGATCTTTTTTTTCTGCTTGTTGTTTGTCCTGTGAGACGTTTTGTTATTTCTAGCGACAAGATTAAAAAAACTACGGATGTCCTTGGTTTTGACTTCTTTCTTTTTCGTTAATTTTTCTTTATTGGGGATGAAGCTGATGATAACGGCGAATCAGACGAAGAAGATATTTGGGGACCACCAGATCGCAACATTTTTGAACAAATAAATGACTTTGACGATGAACAAGATTTATAAACATACAAATGTTTAGTATTTCGTTGTTGGTCTGTTCCTTTTCAATACTTACCTTGTTAGTATTATTTACGATTAGTAGAAGCAAATAAAAACTTCATAAAACTCACCAATACTTTGTTATTTATTATTTGTAAAAAATCAAAAATCAAAAAAAATATAATTTTTATTGAAAAATTTCGCGGAAAAAAACTTTAGCGAAAAGGCCAAAAACCGCGAAACTTTTTTCTTGCGAAACTTTCTGACCTTAAAGTAACTTAATCTTGACCAATTTGCAATTCACTATGATGTTTCGAAGCCAGAAAAACAGTTCACCAATATCTTGTGCATGATGTTTATACTTTCGGTTTGCATCAGTGTGTAGACAGATGGGTCCATTCACTAACTAGTGAAGTATATATAATTTGTGCTTTATCACAATTTCATTTGTTTACTTTTTTCGTAAATTATGGTCAAATCTAACAAAATGACTGGCAAATTCAAAATCCACGTCTTCCATCTGTGCTTTGTACAAACTTTCATGAAAATTGAAGATTTTTCGAAATTTGGTCCAAATTTGGCCCAAGTTGTCCAATTTTAGTCAAATCTCACAAAATGATTGCCAGAATTGAAATCAGCACTTTTCAAATGTAATCCATGCAAAATTTCATGAAATTTGAAGAACTTTTGAAATTTGGTCCAAATTTGGCCCAAAATTGTCCATGAATAAACATCATGCGTAAGATATTGGTGAACTGTTTTTCTGGCCCCGAAACATCATAGTGAATTGCAAAGCTGTCAAGATTAAGTTAAATAAATTAAAGAAGGGAGTGATTTGATGAATTCCAGACTGTATCAAATTATTAGTCAGTGTATAAGTCATTCAGATATCTTGAAAATTAGCCTAAAGCAATTTTCTCAAGGGTTGATGTAAGTTCTTAACTATTCTACCTGATAAATACATTATTACGGCCATCCCCGAACCCAGTGCACTCTTACCATGTGGGGTGGATGCCCTATACATACAACTGCCCTAGCTTTGCGGGTGTAATATGTTGTGACCGTCGTGAATTAGACGATGACCGCCTCGATTTGCGTCGTACCAGTCAAATGACCGGTTAGTGAGTAAATTTTTATTTTTAAGCGCTGTGTGTTAGCTGTATAGTGTTGAACAAACAACAACAACAAACAACATCACGTCAGAGATGGATTTCTCTGCAACATTAGTTACATATCGATAATGAGGATTGAACACCATGAACTGGTAGCTCAGTTGGTAGAGCGATAGGACTAGAATTCCTAGGTCGTGGGTTCAAATCCCGCCTGGTTCGGAGTTTTCCTTCGAACTGGGTCTGTGTAACTAACACAACGAGCTGTTACCTTCCTTTCATACCATGAAGGAGCGCAACCTTGTATCACAAACAACAAAGATTTTTATTTTAGGAAAAGCTTTTTCAGTGTTGTTTATTTTAGGATTTCACTAAAACATTTCATTGTGTCACAATTTAATTTGTGCAACGTATTAGTCAAACAATGATTGGTTGGAAGTTGTTGTTGTTTTTTTTCTTCCAATTTTGCTGGCCATATTGCCAAGCCAATGATGGAGTGCACACGAATCTTTTTGCAAAAATGAATTGACAGAGGCATGATTCTATCGCAAGTAGACATATCATACGGAATATCACAGGAACTCCATCACATCATTCATCTTTTATTCATTTTCAATTACGTCGAGGAAGGCCGTGTTTTAAGTCAAACTAACGTTTATTTTTGCTGAAAAGTTCACCTGACAGTTAGTTTTACTTTAATCGGAGAAATTTTCACGAGAGATATTTTCGCGTATTTCGCGAGTAGTGCCAAATTTATCCACGCAAAATTTAATGAAAATGCAATTTGCGAAAATTAATCCAGTTTGGTTTTTTACAATTCTTTTATTATTTCGAATTTGAAAAAAAAATTGATAGGGGCTCAACAGATTAAATTTTCAATAGTTTTTTTTCAAATTATTTCTACCTAATATAATACATATTATATGCAATAATCTAAATGGGAAAGTTCAGAGCAGAACGCATTTGATGATGATGAAGAAGATTTGTAGTTTTTGTCATTTTGTTTAAAAAAAGAATGAAAAAGAATTTCGAGAAGCATCTCACATTCAATTAACACAGCCTTATACTTTTCCCTAAAGATTTTAGTCAAGTTCTAAAAAAAAAAAATGTCACTTTTTGGGTATGAAGTCATTCGAAAATTCTTATTCGATTCGGATGGGGGCAAGGAAATGTTGCATAGAATGTTATATAACTCCATAACTCCATTCATACAACTAAAACAAAAAAATATCTTGCGATTCGCAAAAATTAATCCACACAATATTTTTTGAAACGAGCATTTGCGAAAATTAATCCACGCAAAATTTTTTGAAACGAGCATTCGCGAAATACGCGAAAATATCTCTAGCGAAAATTTCTCCGATTAAAGTATTTAAAAGTCTTGACCGGTTCCTACGTGCTTTGCTACAATTGCGAAACACACCAGACGCAGATTGTAAGGTCAGGCCGGCAGGCAGAGATTATTTTTGGCAAGCCATTGCGTGATGCTTTCTCCTTCGTCAATCGCCTTCCCAAGTTCACTAATCCATCGATCCGGTCAACATGGCGTGAAGCATGGCAGAAGAAAGAGGAAGCCATGCTGACTCGTTTCTCCCGTTCATCGGAACGTTTGAATCAATCCGCTAGTCAGCTGCAACTGTTGATTGTTGGCGACCATGTCCTCATTCAGAACCAGCACGGTAGCCACCCTAATAAATGGGATAATTCCGGCACCATTGCTGAAGTTGGGGATTTTGACCAGTACCTTGTCAAGGTCGATGGATCAAATCGTGTGACATTACGTAACAGACGCTTTCTACGGAAATTCACACAGTTATCCCCTGTCATCCAATCTGCAACACCCAGAAGGGCATACGGGCTACCCTACACATTAGGTCCTATGACGCCTGCACCTGTATCTAGTAGTCCACCGAAACTTGACACTGCGGCGACGACACCAGTCAGTAGTGTGAAGGACCGGATTGTCTAGATGATTCAGACGTACAACCTAATGTCACCGAGCAGCCTCCGGTCGATCCAACAGTGCCTGAACAGCCTATTAATGATCCTGTCCAGCGTTCTCGTCCTCGCCATGCTGTTCGTCCACCCCTACGATATGTTCCAGAGACCGGGACTTGGTCGTGAGCATTCGGTTGGTGGTATCATCCCATTGTTTTTGCTTTTTATTTATGGTTTGTTGGGACATTATTGTGTCATGGACGTACTATGATGTACACTGACGTGTTCACCTTGGGGGGGTGGGGGGGGGGGGGGGGGGGGGGGGGGGGGGGATGTAGGATTATCATCTACCTTTGTATATATGTCTTATTGTTCTTTAGATAACATTCACAGTTTAACTAATACACTTAACTTGAATAAGATATTCTTCAGTCATATTCTTCGTTAGGTCATGTAGAGCTTTTTTCACAATTAGTATTATCAGTCAGTAACAACAGTCTTTTTATGTAGGGGGAATCATTGCACTGCCTCCTCAATCGAACGCAATGTTTTTAGGGAAATATCTCAAGAACCAATGGGAAAAACTGACATTTTTGGGGTTCTGCGATATAGGCGAGGGGGGAGACAAAAATTTGGGTTAATTGCTGTGGCTCTATGATGTCATCAGTGACGGTTGGTCGTAGCAGAAGGATCCCATACATTTTTTTGATCAGTTTTTGAGCTCTACATGGGACACTTCTGAGTCGTGGTTGCATGATTTAAACTTTCACTTCATGGTTTGCACACCTTGATTAGATTTTTCGTCATCTATTTTCGGCATGGCTTTTGCTTGTTTTCGAAATTAGACATGATACCCAGGATACTAATAATAACAATATTTTCCTGACCAACCAGTGATTTTCATCTGCTCAACTACTTGAAGAAATCATTTCCATGGATGATAAAATTCCTGTTTTTATGCTGAGTTTCTTTAAGTTCCCATAAAATTTGCTGACTTGTCTTTAAAAAGCAGTTTTTTCCTAATTTTTCCTGACCCTAAGAATCCTGTTAGAAGTGATGTTGTTTTGGAACAGCTAGACCGAATTATGTTCCTATTGTTTTTAAACTTCTATCAATGTTGTAACATGCATTGATGGCAAATAGGGTGCAGTTGGGTTTGTAAATTTGCATTGTTTCGAACCAGATTAGGAGAGAAAGAGTTAAGTGCCATGTTGCTCAATCCAAACTAGTGAGCTAGTATAACACTGTGTAGGGGTACATACAGGGAATAGCGCCATTAAGCTAACTTGACTCCTACAAACAAGACTTGGGTGGTTGAAAGAGGAATAGAAGTCAAATGAAAATACCAAATCGCTAATTTTGTTGAAATTCTAATATTTAAGGTATTTACACTGACAACAGTCTGATTGCACTAACCTTTATCAACGGTTTGATTCATTTCTCTTGCAATCTAACTTTTCGATTTCTTCGAATTTCGATTTCGAACTCTCGTCACTTTTCTTCGTCACAGGAATGACAGTCTGAAAGGGCGTATGGTTTTTATTCATCCGTGACCGTCTTAATTCAATCGCGTTAAACACCGCGGAGGAGGAGGGGAGTTGTAATAAAAAATTCTGTTACACAAAATAATTCTGTCACACCCACAGATATATATAAAACCGCTAGATGCGCGACTCGCCCGTGGGCGTTGAGGCAAAAAAAATTTCGGCAGCCATCTTTAATTAGGGCAAAAAAGAATTTTTTCGCGAATCAATCAGTTACTTTTCCAGCATAATCATGGTGAATTCCTGCAGTGCTTATGGCTGTACAAATCGCTATAATAAAGATTCTAACATTCATTTTCACAAATTTCCCATCAATAATCCTTCCTTAAACAAGTCTTGGATTGTGGCACTTAAACGAGAAAAGTTCACTCCAAATAAATATTCTGCCATTTGTAGTCAACATTTTAAACCATCTGACTATGTTACAAATATAAATGATCTAAAGCCTCGCCTAAAAGCAGATTCTGTTCCCTCGATATTTCAATTTCCTGAACATCTACAAAGCAAGAACAAAAAGAAAAGAAAATCTGCTACTAAAAGAAAATTTGAACAACTAAATGAAAATGTCCCAGTTGTAGTCATGATAGTAATAATCAACATGAATCAACCCAATCACCACCTGCATCAAAAAAGTTAAAAACTACCCCATCCCCAACTAAAGTTAAATTAAGAAGAAAAATTAAAACTCTCAAACAAAAATTGAAACGAAAAGAGACAAAAATTGAATCATTACAAAGCATTATAAAAACACTTAAAGATAAAAAGCTTCTTACAGAAGACAGTGGTGCTATAATTGAAGAAAACTTTACTGGGATGACGAAAGAATTAATTTCATCGGAATTAAAAAATAAAGACAGAAATGTACATGGTAAAAGATACAGTGATGAAATCAAAAAATTTGCTTTAACTCTTCATTTCTATTCACCTCGCGCTTATGAATTTTTGAGAAACATGTTTTCATTGCCTGCTCAATCCTCCATTTCTAATTGGACTAACAGCAATAAAAATCACTGGTACCCATTTCTTGTAGAGACAATAGAATATCTTTCCAATTTAAAAGATAAAAATGGTGTTCCATTGTTAAAACATAGAAGGAAAACCTTTGTATTAGGTTTAATCATATCATCGAAAAGTGTAATTACATTACAACATCGTCTATTGAACAGGATCAACGATCCTTTCAAATACATCTTGACGTACAAATTATCTCAAGATCATCTGGAACTCCTGTTTGCCTGACAAAAATCCAGTCTAAAACAAATTCTTCTTCGCAATGCCATAGTTGGGTCTAAACATTCAAATTGCACAATGTTCGAACCACAGTCAATTGGATCAGTATTTTCAATCAAATGGGGCAGAAGATCGTCTCCAATTCAACATGTCAATAACAATCAAGATGAACAACTTCCAATAATTCAATTTGATTCATCTTCATTTTCTTTTTACAAGGAATCAATCTTGGGTTACATTGCTGGATTTATTGTTCGAAGATTACTTGTAAAAATGTCATGTGTAACATGTGCCAGTGTGCTCACATACGTATCTTTAACAAATCATGATGATCACTCTTCATACTCAAAGTGTATTGTACCATCTATGTCTTTGATTTCGTCTAAAGATCGAGGTGGCCTTGTCAAACCATCTGCTGCTGTTTGCAAAATTGTTCATGCATCGGAAAGTTGTATTAAATCTTTAATATCTACTCCTTCAAAATTAAATAAAAATGTTATGTTACATTCAATTAATTCATCACTTTCAAGACCATTCCCTGAGTTAGATGAACACGATAAAGAGAATGAATCAATAACGGAAGATATGCACTCTACTCAAATCACAAAACAAATTATTTCAATGTACATTAAAATAAGACTTCACGCTTATCAAAAGCAATATAACAAAGAAAAACTTCATAAAAATAATATTGGTTTACGACAGCAATCTACAAAACTTCTTACTTTCAAAGGAATTTGAATTTTAGTTCTTTTATAAATATTGTTTGAAATTACTTTTACTAAATTTTACTGTTTTGACACTTTAGAAGGTAATAACTCTTTTGTTTTTGAAATCTTTTCATTTGTATACATTTTAAATTTTATCATAATAAAAAAAAAAACAACAGCCAAATCAATTAATTTATACACTAGTGAGCTTTTTTTAAAGATTAATGAACAGAACATAAATATTTAAAGTATCATAGAACACCAAAAGTGAAAAAAAAGTAGCTAAAAAATTGTATAAACTATCAACTACCTATATAATAACTTATATATTTCATATATTATATATATTTATGAAACTTTTTAAACTGTTATCTTCTTTTTATTTTATATACTTGTAACGTTACATACAGTTCATGATTGAAAGAAAAACACAAAAAGCCTTTAATTAAATAGAATAGAACAAATCTTAGACATATGGCTCGAATACTCTCTTAAACTCCTATGAAAAAACAGAGAAAAACTCTCAAACCTCTACGTTTTATTTCGTTTTGCCCTAATTAAAGATGGCTACCGACTCAAGAATTTGCCTCACTTTTTTTGTTTCAGCTTCAGGCGAGTCGCGCATCTAGCGGTTTTATATATATCTGTGGTCACACCGTGGTTTCAGGGAATAGCTTTTTTCCAATATGGCTGCATGGCTTTTTTTTCCAAAATGGCTGCTGGCCAACCGAACGCCAGCGAAACGAAGCGTACCGAAAGTCTGAACTGATCCCAAATATGTCTCAACTCACACTCTTTGCTTGTGTGACACACACATTTTGGTTATCATACACTCTATAAATTTTTTTGAACTTCCTTATCTGAAACAAAAATTGTGTGGAATATTTTAAGTAGTTTCTTCAAATCTTCACACTTTGCTGTGCTTCTGCTGCTGGGCGCATTTTATTGCAATCAGTATAAAATTTCAAAACGTTCTCTGGCATACCAACCAAAACTGCTCGTCATAAATCTCACACACATTGTATTTTTCAACGGTGGCGTCTGTGATCCGTCCGAGAAACTCTTGTGAATTTTTTAATTTAATTTTTAATTTTCCCCTAGGGCCTCCTATATCCTACTCTTTTTAAGGTAATGAATGCTTATAACCTCTTGACAATCAGCATGGAAAACAAATGGTCCATCAATTCCGAAAGCAAGGTTCACATATTGCCATTGGTGCATCAACAACATCCTTTGAGGGTGCTATTTATTGCATTTTCTGTTCCAAATAATATTGATGATGCATGAATAAAATATAATATAATATATATATATAATAAAAAATGTTTAAATTTTTTTCGCGTGACGGTTTTTTTTCAAGTGGCCTATAAAATAATGTCACACTGGTCTTTCTTGCCTCGTTGTTCCGGTTGTGTGGAAGGTACGCGTCCGCAACTGGTGTCCGCCCGACAGCGGCCATGGTACAAAGACATTGGGCACGGTTGGTCTCGCTTACTTCAGTTCCTTCGTCCCAAATTGCCAAGCGTGACGTTTTTTTTTTGGCGTGACGTTTTTTTTTCAAGTGGCCTATAAAATAATGTCACACTGGTCTTTCTTGCCTCGTTGTTCCGGTTGTGTGGAAGGTACGCGTCCGCAACTGGTGTCCGCCCGACAGCGGCCATGGTACAAAGACATTGGGCACGGTTGGTCTCGCTTACTTCAGTTCCTTCGTCCCAAATTGCCAAGCGTGACGTTTTTTTTTTGGCGTGACGTTTTTTTTTCAAGTGGCCTATAAAATAATGTCACACTGGTCTTTCTTGCCTCGTTGTTCCGGTTGTGTGGAAGGTACGCGTCCGCAACTGGTGTCCGCCCGACAGCGGCCATGATACAAAGACATTGGGCACGGTTGGTCTCGCTTACTTCAGTTCCTTCGTCCCAAATTGCCAAGCGTGACGTTTTTTTTTTGGCGTGACGGTTTTTTTTCAAGTGGCCTATAAAATAATGTCACACTGGTCTTTCTTGCCTCGTTGTTCCGGTTGTGTGGAAGGTACGCGTCCGCAACTGGTGTCCGCCCGACAGCGGCCATGGTACAAAGACATTGGGCACGGTTGGTCTCGCTTACTTCAGTTCCTTCGTCCCAAATTGCCAAGCGTGACGTTTTTTTTTTGGCGTGACGGTTTTTTTTTCAAGTGGCCTATAAAATAATGTCACACTGGTCTTTCTTGCCTCGTTGTTCCGGTTGTGTGGAAGGTACGCGTCCGCAACTGGTGTCCGCCCGACAGCGGCCTTGGTACAAAGACATTGGGCACGGTTAGTCTCGCTTACTTCAGTTCCTTCGTCCCAAATTGCCAAGCGTGACGTTTTTTTTTTGGCGTGACGGTTTTTTTTCAAGTGGCCTATAAAATAATGTCACACTGGTCTTTCTTGCCTCGTTGTTCCGGTTGTGTGGAAGGTACGCGTCCGCAACTGGTGTCCGCCCGACAGCGGCCATGGTACAAAGACATTGGGCACGGTTAGTCTCGCTTACTTCAGTTCCTTCGTCCCAAATTGCCAAGCGTGACGGGTTTTTTTTGGCGTGACGTTTTTTTTTCAAGTGGCCTATAAAATAATGTCACACTGGTCTTTCTTGCCTCGTTGTTCCGGTTGTGTGGAAGGTACGCGTCCGCAACTGGTGTCCGCCCGACAGCGGCCATGGTACAAAGACATTGGGCACGGTTGGTCTCGCTTACTTCAGTTCCTTCGTCCCAAATTGCCAAGCGTGACGTTTTTTTTTTGGCGTGACGGTTTTTTTTTCAAGTGGCCTATAAAATAATGTCACACTGGTCTTTCTTGCCTCGTTGTTCCGGTTGTGTGGAAGGTACGCGTCCGCAACTGGTGTCCGCCCGACAGCGGCCATGGTACAAAGACATTGGGCACGGTTGGTCTCGCTTACTTCAGTTCCTTCGTCCCAAATTGCCAAGCGTGACGTTTTTTTTTTTGGCGTGACGTTTTTTTTTCAAGTGGCCTATAAAATAATGTCACACTGGTCTTTCTTGCCTCGTTGTTCCGGTTAGTGTGGAAGGTACGCGTCCGCAACTGGTGTCCGCCCGACAGCGGCCATGGTACAAAGACATTGGGCACGGTTGGTCTCGCTTACTTCAGTTCCTTCGTCCCAAATTGCCAAGCGTGACGGTTTTTTTTGGCGTGACGGTTTTTTTTCAAGTGGCCTATAAAATAATGTCACAATGGTCTTTTTGGCTTCACTGTTCCAGTTGTGTGGACGGTACGCGTCCGCAGTTGTTGGAAGTCCATCAGCGACCATGTTGCAAAGACATTCAAATTCATATTTTAGGGAAAGTGATGTAACTTTTGAGCAAACCTTTACTAAAAATTTAATTTTGCTGAAATCTATTGTGCTTGTGAAGAGACTGAACGTAAAAATACAGAATGATATATTTCTTTCAACTGGTATCTTTTAGATCCACAATTACAATTAGTAACTATATCATTATAATGGTTGCATGCCTATCTATGTTGGATCTTCAATAATTGCTGATTTATTGTTATTCTACAACCAAATGGGATAACATGCCTGATGTTGGTGGTCCAATCCCGTCATGTGGTTATGTGACCCCTGATCTTGATGCTACAATTGTTGCCGCTCTCCACACTACTCATGCCTCTGTCCACACTACTACACCTGCTGCAATGACCTGTGCAGCTGAAGTGGAAAAAATAACAACAATATTATCTGCAAGGACAAGCGAAGAATGGCAACACTTTACAACTAGATGGGCAGAATATGTTGCTGCCACAAAGATAACTGGTAAAGAAGAGGTCTTACAGCTAATTGTGACTATTGATGATGAAGGATACAAACAACTTGGACGACCACCTATTGTCAACTATCCATCAAAGAAGATCACAATTACTGCCATGGCTGATATTAATATGGAACTAATTGTTTTCATAAGAAAAATCACTTATGTGTGAAAGAGAGTGTTTTCCTAGTCATCTTTATTTTTTGTTGGTAAGCAATTTCAAAATGATTTTATGATTTGACTGCTTATGAAAAGTACTTTCCAATGTGTTTTGCCTGTGAAATCCAATTTTATAAACTATGCTCAAAATGTATGCCATACTCTTAATGTTTCTTTTTTATCTTTTTTATTCATTTGATATAGGAGTGAAGACTTTGTACAAGTTGTGTATCAGAAAGAAAAATAAATGCTGTGCATATTGGCAAGTCCCATAAGTGAGATCTGTGAAACCTGACAAAATATTCTTGATAAAAAAACGTCTATTTTAATATCACCAGTTACAAGAATTTAACTGCTTTTCGGAGAAAAGTGGAATTAGTTTGCAGTACAATCCTGCACACATAAAAGTTTCTCAGGAACAAGAAATGAATGTGTTTCATTTTACTATTTTCTGCATTATAATAACTTAGCATACAAATATCAATGGAAAATATCAGAAAAACTAGCAATAATCCCTAATATATTTTGAAATTACTGTAATTGAAAAGAAAAGACCTCAGAAGAAATGGAAATAGAAGTTTAAACAAAAAGTAAGTTCCACTACTGTATTGCTTTGGTAAAATCATAAGTGATAGTGTAGATCTAACATTAAATCGTTAGATAAGATATTGCATCATCAAGAAATTTAGATTTCAAAAAGTTTTTGTATCCATATTTTTTCTTCCATTATATGTCTTCTAAGATAATAGAAGCTTCAATGTTAGTAATAGTGTTCTGTGTAAATCTAAGTCAATCATCTTCACAAATAATGTTAATTCTTATGTATCTTTTCAAATATCTCTGCATTTCCCATCTCACTTCCACAAGGATCAGTTCAGCTTGATTAGGGCATCAGTTTTGAAATATATTTTTGAACAACATCAACAACATAGTGAGGCACTTTTTGACCTGAAACATAGTTTCAATCTACAGATAAAGCCTTTTGTCAATGTCAATAGCTGTGTGTATGAGTGAATTTCCTGGCAGACACTGTTACAAATAAATCAGCATGTTTGTTCAAGTTTTCATAGAAAAACGGTATTCTGATGTTCTCAAAACTCTTCATGATGCTGATGCATTGTGACAGGTAGTAACAACACAACTTCATAAAAAACTTAGATGTAAACTTACTAGATGTAGATGTGGAAGACATTAAACAAACATCGCCATACCTTTAAATACATATTTACCCATCTTTAATAATAAAGTTTGTGCTTTCAAAAATGGAAATGATTTCTGCAATTTTGGAAATAGGCTCCATGTAATAGGCTGTTGTGTTGTGCTGTGGTGTGGGATTCACCTTATATGATAATCCACTATTGTCATTATTTTGTAGAAAATTTGCATTCCAAACACCTCACGTATACTCGAATAATATTCGATATGAGCTGAAGAATCTGCCTATAGTAAGTTACATGTTACTATTTTGCTAATATATTGGTAATACGACAGGCTATCTTTGGTTGTGCAAGTGTCATTGTTTCAGTTTGCTTTAAGTATTGTGAACTTAATTAATTCTGAATAAATCTTTGAGGGTTCCAAAAGGAGGGATTTTGTTGAACAAATTTTTGCAAACTTGTACTTAGTTGACAATGGGAATTTGGTGTAATTTATTTTTGTAGGTGAATATCTTTTTTATTATTCATTCAAAACATTTACCAAATACTAATGTGAAGTTTTGACTTATTCTCAAAGATGTCAAAATATATTTAGAAATTGACAAAAATTCCGCACAAATCAATTCCCCCAATAATATTCTAAAACAGTTAAGTGAAAGTATAGTTTAAATTGATCATGAGTTTAAATTTGAGAATCACAATTTGTTAGTTTCCATGGAAATAATGTTTATCACATATCAATTTTACAATATTTAATTTGTGTTAAAAGTTTTAATTGCCCCCGCAGCGAGCGCAAGCCAGCGAGGAGGATGGTAATTTCACGAAATAGGCGAATGTCACTTTCCGATTTTGTTTATCATCTTCTACATTTCGTGTTCACGTCACACGGTGGCATACCATTATTAGCTGACTTTGTTTTAAAGCATGGTACTGTAAGTGGAGACAGATTGTTTTCTCGTATTTCTTTCCTAATTTATTACTATATTATACTATGTTATTTAGGAAGTTAGTATACTAAAATTGCTTAGACATTTTTCATGTTACTTTTGTGTTGTTTTAAGTGAATTGAACGACAAGGATTTGAAAGCACAGCTTGAAATCCAAACTTTTGCCAACCATACATTTTATTTTTGTATATGTTTTAGCTCTAAATACTTCATTCAATAATTTCATTCAATGCACTGATTATTGGCGGATCTTGCCTTAAAAAGATTTTTTGCATTTCTGTATATACAAGAAAGCCATATTACAAATTGTCGTTCTTCGTGTTTTTCTTCTTTGACTATCTTCCAAACCTAGTGTGATCATGATCAATAAAACCTATATTTTTCTTGTTTTTTTTATGTAAACTTTGGCTATTTTTTGCTTTAAATCAAAGTTTGAAACTAATGAATTTTTCGCTTTAATTTTTTTTTTTTGAAAAAGTTTTTTTTTTCTTTTGGCTCTTTCAGAATGTTTTTATCAAATCTTATTTTAATTATAAAACACGTATCCATGGTTTCAGTTCACACATTTCTCTTGTTTGTAGTAAATACTTTCTGATATTACCTGTTAAGCCTTATTTACACTTTTTGAAAGGTATATTAGCATCAGTGTTACTTAGGCCCAAGAAATAACAAAAAGTAACAGTTTTGTGCATATTTTCATCTGTTCAAGTGTAGATCTATTTGGTTTGCATATTTCAAGTTGGTTTTGAAATGCCGCCAGGCTCCCTGAAAAACTGATTTTGTCAAAATATTCAAGCATATAACTTTGCCTCATAGCAGGTCCCAAATCAACCAAAACATTTTTTTTTCGACCAAAAACTTGTTTTCGTTTCCGTTGTTCATGTATAGCTTGCTGTCTGTAAAAAATTGTAAAGCTTGAGCGCGGGGAATTTTTAGCTAAAGGTACATGCTAGTTATATATTTTCCTATAGGGCAAAATATATGTTAAAACCGGCATTTTCCTTCTCTCCATCTTTCTCCTTCGTTCACTTTTATAGCTGCGTATTGGAACTTTGCATAATACGGGGTAGTCGCCGTCTCTGTTACCTATTACCTGTGTTACTTCTGTTACCTATGTTACCTATGTTACCTATGTTACCTATATTACCTGTGTTTTTTTTGTTACTTGTGTCACCTATATTACCTATATTGTCTGCGTTACCTATGTTACCTGTGTTACTTGTGTTACCTATGTTACTTGTGTGTTACCTATGTTACTTGTGTTACCAATGTCACCTGTGTCACCGATGTTACCTGTGTTACTTGTGTTACCTATGTTACCTATGTTTCCTGTGTCACCTATGTTACCTGTGTTACCTAAGTTACCTGTGTTACCTAAGTTACCTGTGTTACTTGTGTTACCTGTGTCACCTATGTTACCTGTGTTACCTATGTTATCTGTGTTACTTGTGTTACCTGTGTCACCTATGTTACCTGTGTTACCTATGTTATCTGTGTTACTTGTGTTACCTGTGTCACCTATGTTACCTGTGTTACCTATGTTATCTGTGTTACTTGTGACCTGTGTTACTTGTGTTACTTGTGTTACCTATGTTACCTGTGTCACCTATGTTACCTATATTACCAGTGTCACCTATGTTACCTGTGTTACCTAAGTTACCTGTGTTACTTGTGTTACCTGTGTCACCTAGGTTACCTGTGTTACCTATGTTACCTGTGTTACTTGTGTTACCTATGTTACTTGTGTTACCTGTGTTACCTGTGACACCTATGTTACCTATGTTACTTGTGTTACCTATGTCACTTATGTTTACCTATGTTACTTGTGTTACTTGTGTTACCTGTGTTGCCTATGTTACCTGTGTTACCTATGTTACCTGTGTTACTTGTGTTACCTGTGTTACCTATGTTACCTGTGTTACCTATGTCACCTATGTAACCTGTGTTACTTGTGTTACCTGTGTTACTTGTGTTACCTATGTTACTTGTGTTACCTGCGTTACCTGTGTTACTTGTGTTACCTATGTTACTTGTGTTACCTATGTCACCTATGTTACCTATGTTACTTGTGTTACTTGTGTTACCTGTGTTGCCTATGTTACCTGTGTTACCTATGTTACCTATATTACCTGTGTCACCTATGTTACCTGTGTCACCTATGTTACCTGTGTTACCTAAGTTACCTGTGTTACTTGTGTTACCTGTGTCACCTATGTTACCTATGTTACCTATATTACCTGTGTCACCTATGTTACCTGTGTCACCTATGTTACCTGTGTTACCTAAGTTACCTGTGTTACTTGTGTTACCTGTGTTACTTATGCTACCTGTGTTACCTATGTTACCTGTGTTACTTGTGTTACCTGTGTTACTTGTGTTACCTATGTTACCTGTGTCACCTATGTTACCTGTGTTACTTATGTTATCTGTGTTACTTGTGTTGCCTGTAACACCTATGTTACCTATATTACCTGTGTCACCTATGTTACCTGTGTCACCTATGTTACCTGTGTTACCTATGTTATCTGTGTTACTTGTGTTACCTGTGTCACCTATGTTACCTATATTACCTGTGTCACCTATGTTACCTGTGTTACCTAAGTTACCTGTGTTACTTGTGTTACCTGTGTCACCTATGTTACCTGTGTTACCTATGTTATCTGTGTTACTTGTGTTACCTGTGTCACCTATGTTACCTGTGTTACTTGTGTTACCTATGTTACCTGTGTTACCTATGTTACCTGTGTCACCTATGTTACCTATATTACCTGTGTCACCTATGTTACCTGTGTTACCTAACTTATCTGTGTTACCTATGTTACCTAAGTTACCTATATTACCTGTGTCACCTATGTTACCTGTGTCACCTATGTTACCTGTGTTACCTAAGTTACCTGTGTTACTTGTGTTACCTGTGTTACTTATGCTACCTGTGTTACCTATGTTACCTGTGTTACTTGTGTTACCTGTGTTACTTGTGTTACCTATGTTACCTGTGTCACCTATGTTACCTGTGTTACTTATGTTATCTGTGTTACTTGTGTTGCCTGTAACACCTATGTTACCTATATTACCTGTGTCACCTATGTTACCTGTGTCACCTATGTTACCTGTGTTACCTATGTTATCTGTGTTACTTGTGTTACCTGTGTCACCTATGTTACCTATATTACCTGTGTCACCTATGTTACCTGTGTTACCTAAGTTACCTGTGTTACTTGTGTTACCTGTGTCACCTATGTTACCTGTGTTACCTATGTTATCTGTGTTACTTGTGTTACCTGTGTCACCTATGTTACCTGTGTTACTTGTGTTACCTATGTTACCTGTGTTACCTATGTTACCTGTGTCACCTATGTTACCTATATTACCTGTGTCACCTATGTTACCTGTGTTACCTAACTTATCTGTGTTACCTATGTTACCTAAGTTACCTGTGTTATTTGTGTTACCTGTGTTATTTGTGCTACCTGTGTCACCTATGTTACCTGTGTTACCTATGTTATCTGTGTTACTTGTGTTACCTGTGTCACCTGTGTTACCTGTGTTACCTATGTTACCTGTGTTACTTGTGTTACCTATGTTACCTGTGTTACCTATGTTACCTGTGTTACTTGTGTTACCTGTGTTACTTGTGTTACCTATGTTACCTGTATTACCTATGTTACCTGTGTTACTTGTGTTACCTGTGTCACCTATGTTACCTGTGTTACCTATGTTTCCTGTGTCACCTATGTTACCTATATTACCTGTGTCACCTATGTTACCTGTGTTACTTGTGTTACCTGTGTCACCTATGTTACCTGTGTTACCTATGTTATCTGTGTCACCTATGTTACCTAAGTTACCTGTGTTACTTGTGTTACCTATTTTACCTATGTTACTTGTGGTATCTATGTTACCTGTATTACCTATGTTGCCTGTTTCACCTATGTTACCTATGTTACCTATGTTACCTTTGTTGCATATATTATGCAATGTAACAAGGCTAAATGGATGTGGATGGACATAAGATGATGGGTGTTGGATGTTGGCATAGTTGTCAAAGTCATCAAGTTAATGAAAAATAGGAACAACGTTCGGACCTTTGATCGGCTTTGCACTCGACTGGCAATTTTTCAGAACATTTTCATAAAGAGCTTTGAATGCTCACACAGGAAGCTGCGGCAACTTGATAACATATTCCATATTGGCCTGTATTTTGGAGAATGAAACTCGCTGCTGCGTTCTGAACTTTTTAAAGTTTTTTCAGTAAAAAAGTTGGGGTTGTCCTAGTTGTCCTGAGTTGTCCTGAGTTTGCACAGTCAGGCTTTGACAGTATCAGGGCATTGACAAGCTTTTTCTTCAATTGGAAGGGTACTAGGCACTTCATCATCCTTAGCAACGTTATGGTACTGAAGCAAATGTTGACCGTATGTGTTATCCAGTTGTGGTTTCCAGTCCAGGTGTTGTGGATGTATCCCAGAGTACCTTGAGCTTTTCCACAGCCTCAAAAAGGTGACCATCTAATTGAATCTTTGTATCAGTGTTTTCTATGTTGTGAACAGTCCACAACTGTTTACTGCTGAAGAGTATCGTTTTGGTTTTGGTGTTGTAGTCTATTGTATTGAAAGTCTTTGAATAATCTGTGAAGACTGCAACTGTCACCCCTCCTTTATCTGTTGCTTTCAGAATGTCATCCTTAAGGAGACATGTTACCGTTGATCTTGATTTCCGGTAGCCATGTTGTGTTTGCTTCTATCACGTTTCAATGTGCTCTACCAGTTGCTGCAGGACAACTCTTTCTAAGACCTGGGACAAGACTGGTATCGGACGATGGTGGACTGATTCTTGCTAATTTCCATTTGGATGGAAAAGTGCCTTGTTTGATGAAGCCATTAATGATGTGACAGAGTGAAGAGATAACATAGTCGATGACTGGTTTTAACAAATTGATTAGAATGTTGTTGCGTTTTCATGAGTCTGCTTCCTTCAAGTTGTAGGGCAGTGATGTTGAGGTCTTTCATCCAGGGTGCAGGTGGTCTTGACATTTTAACTTTTGTGAGGGGATCGTGATTATCTATACAGTTGCAAATGAGTTTGTTGAATACTTAGAGTTGTTCATGTGGATCTTGAAATGCATAAACGATATTCATTGAGAGTTGACGAAAATCATATTTGTAATCCTCCAAGTTGAATCTTTTGAAGTTGAATAATTTTGTAGCAAGGTGCAAAAGTTTCCCTTTTGATTTTTAGTGTGACATACCGTGAGTCATGAGCGCTCATTGTATCGCAAGGAATTACATCGCATTGAGTCACCTTGTTGTGAATATTAACGGTGACGTGGTCAATAAGAGTTTTCCCATGTCTCATTGGTTTCATGACGATGTTCTCAAGGTTGAACTGTTCAAGCGTTGTCTTGGTATTGTTTTGTAACTGGTGAACTCACTGCAATGATTACATCACAAGTGGAGCAGTATGATGGTCCTGGGTTGGGTTTAATGTCACCTGATATCAGCAATCGGAATTGACTGCAGTGGTTTGGATAGTAGGGTATTGGTTTTGACAACTTGGTCTTGTTGACTTTCTTGTCGGAAAGTTGGCTTCTTTAGTTTCATTCAAAACATGGTTTGGCAGGAATATGAAACATGCTATTAGCCACCGAATCCGAAAGATAAATTTGCTCTTTCTTCTTTTGCAGTTGAAATTTTCATTTTAACTAAACTTTTTAAAGATTTGTTTGAGACGTCACATATCCAGTGTCAAAAATTAAAATTGAATCTCAAAGATTAATCCATTTTTTGCCCTTCATATTATCCTATATTAGTGGCTGCTTTAAAAGTATGACCAATTGTAAAGGAGGGAAATGACTTTTCATTAAGATGTTCCTTGAAGATGTGTTTATGTTTTTCATGAATGGTCACAAGTACATTTATAATTAAATTGCTGCTTGGGGTTGTTAATTGAAATCATCAGGACTCAACGGGACCATAGCAATTCAGCTGTTCCTTTGCATAAACTCATTGTACATACATTCTTTCAAAATTTTTTGAATTACGTTGAAGGAAGTATTGCATTCCACTAACCGTATCATCAAACAACTTAATAGTCATACGACTGTCATGTCATAGTATAAAGAGTTATTGAGCAGTACTTAACTGACTTAACAATCCAGCATGATATGAAATGATTCGGTGATCATTGCAACAAATATACATTTTGCCTATCACAACACAAAACCAGCTCACATCATAAATTGTATGCAGCCACATTGAATTTGACTGGCATAGCATACAATAATCTAATTCACATAAGTTTCGATGAATGTTAAAGGGGAAGTTCGCCCTAATTTTTTTCGCCTGAGATGCTTTATTCCATACCAAAACTTCAAAATATAATAACCTTATTCGTTTATTTTTTCAAAAAACGTTTTTTCGTCATGTTTTTCTATTGAAAAAAATAAGATTTTTAATCTGTTCAGCGTGTGACGTCACTCCGTGCAAAAAGCATATGTGCAGAGAAAAGCTTTATCAAAAATAAAGTGTTTTTAGAAAATAATTTCTAAATAAAGTATAGCTGAAACTTATAGCTCTTTGGATGTAATGATGAATGTTTGGAAGACATACCTGATATAAATAAACTTGAATCTTTTGATTTTGGACCACAAAGAGATGTTGGAAATCTTAGTAGTAGCAAAGAAGAGGAAAACGAAAATGATGAAGAGCAGCATGTGTTACCTATCAGAAGCGTAGATTGATGTCTTTGTGGAAAATTTTGCAAACCTATGAATACCTACAAGGAAAGTTTGTGCTGTAGACACACACAATAAAACTCAGAAAAAGGGTTGTCGGAAGTAGGGTGGCACCACCGCCAACAAATTTGAAAAGCAACATATTTTTTTAGATGTACACACCATGTTTGTTATTTCAGTGTAGCATGTATAAAAATATACTACAAAAATTAAATTCTATAGAGATTTCCCTGTTTTATCTTGACCCATCACATTTTCTGACAACTTTTAAAAGTGTAGGGCAAAGTAAGATGCTTGTATTAGCCAATCTAGAAGAAACAAAGTTGAAAAATTTTCAGGTCTCCTTAGAACAAAAACTATGTTTTGTTTTATGTTTCTATTGATAAAAATCTAGAAAAAGATAAAGACTAGATCAAGGTGTTAGCTAGGGTCCTACAGGCGCCGTTAGACGGCTCTTTCCCAATCCAAAAAACTAATAAGTTTCCCAATTGAGTCCAGCAATAAGTTTATGAAAAGTTAGTAACTAAGCTTCCTGTTAAAATAAATGATTTGATTCTATTTTGAAACATCGGCTTAAACTCATCACTAACATGAGTTTCCGCTTCATTATAAAAATGTTCATCGTAGTTATAGTCTAACCGCCTCAATTGAGAATTTCTAGCTAACACCCTGTAGATAAAGACTAAAATGTTGTTTCTTCAGAACTTTGAGATTTGAAGTGTATATACAATACATACACCTGGTGGATACACAATACACTTTGTAAAGGGATACATAAAGTTATATAAGGAACACCTTTCCCAAAGAAAAATAGGAGTTACATTCATGGAGAGAAAAATTGAAGATCAACAGCGTTTTTAGAGCCAGTTTCCGTGTACGAAAACTAAAAAATCGTCAATATTAAAGTTCATTTACATAGAAAATCGTGTACATTTGTTTTGTATTGCTTCCTTCTTATTCCGTTTGGGGGCATCCATAAATGCGACAAGTTGGCTTCGTACCACCATGCCATTCCTGCTAAAATGCAAAACATTGCCGTATATTCTCAAATAAAAGCTGCGGCTTCTATTTATTTTCGGAGAGAAATTTTGCGGCTTCTAATCAAGGGTGGCTTCTATCCGAGGGCAGCTTCTATTTATCTGATAAAGAAGTCCTTTGAAACGTGCGTAATCACAACAAGTGTTGTCAACAAAATCCATTGCTTAAAAGAAGGCCAACCGACCAAGGAGGCCCAAGTCTTGTTAGGAGCATCAGATGGTAACTTTGAATTTATGTGAATTCCCACCCTTGATGATGGTGATGTAAACGTAGCAGTAGAAAATTTATAAGATGTAACTGATTTACTGATATATTGATTGAAGAAGGTGAAATAAAAATATTAGTTTAAAAAACAAATTGTTATTCCATGTTATAGGATAGTAAATGCGGCTTCTAATCAAAGGTGGCTTCTATTAAATTTTTTTGATGAAATTTTGCGGCTTCTATTCAAGAGAGGCTTCTATTCGGGGGCGGCTTTAAATCGAGAAAATTATGTACAGAAAACGATGTGTTGGGCAAAGATATAAAACCCTGAGTCTTTTGGCAGTGTTCCACTTCATTTTTAGGTTGGAAAGCCATCTTTTACACGAAGTTCTGGTTATTTTCTTTGACTTGTAATTTGGTGAAATGTGAAAGAACAATTTGTGGACCGATTGGTACAAGCTGTTGCAGAGTAACTTGGCATTTTTCGAATTAAAAGTAAAAATAAAACGATGTATTACTGGTGAGTTTTTTTGATAGTGTGAAGGTTTAATAACAAACTTTCTTTACGTAAAAGTTTCTTCTGCACGGTATGACGTCATTTTATCATTCATAATGAACATCTGTTTCAACTGTATTTATGTGAGAAAAACTTTTTCAGCATCTAAAAGAATTAATAACTTTTGAACGAAAAGAACATTTTCAAAAATTCATAAACTTTTCAAAGTATTACAAGTTAAAACGAATCCTATACCATAGTATTTGGTAAATGCATAGTTTCCAAACCATTTTAGGTTCATCTTCCATCTTTTTTTCAGGAACAAACTTTTGATAATTCGGAAGAACGTTTCATAAAAAGCTGTTTGCACAGATGTGGTCTATAACATCCTCACAAACAGTAACATAGGTAACACAGGTAACATAGGTAACAAGTAACACAGGTAACACAGGTATCATAGGTAACACAAGTAACGTAGGTAATATTGGTAACACAGGTAACATAGGTAACACAAGTAACACAAGTAACATAGGTAACGCAGGTAACATATCTGACATCTTGTACATTTCAATCGCATAATCAGGATTCGTCTTGTTCATCTGTTGCTGTAACTGAAGCACTGGATTAATCCTGTTCATATTTTCAATTTTGACATCAGCAAAAGCTATGAAACTTTTTCTTGTCGTGAAAGAGGATTGATGAAGTTTTTGTGTAATGTAAATGTATAATTCAAATGTGAATATATAATTTAAATCTAAATATATAATTTTAAACACCGTTGGAAAGAAAAGCTATGGATTTATTATTTTTATACATATTTCGTTCCAGTAATAAAAAAGCTTTGCCATTCTCTAAGATTTTTTTTGTACCAAAGACCTACATCACACATACTTATATATATGGATTACCTCAGCTATCATTTTCACTTGTGTATGTATGGTGTACATATGGTTCCTGTAAGCAACCATGTGACATCATTTGATATTTTGCATGAAGCAATAAGAAGAAAGAAGTTGTCCAAACTGAACCGTACCCTTTAGCAAGATATTTTAATCATATGCTTCGGAGAGGTGTTTTGACTTTTACTCGCCTTCAGATTTTTCTTTGTAAAACTTCCTGATGATATACTAGAAACTTTTCTTTCTATTTATGTGAAGAAAAATTTATTTATCAATTCAAAAAATTTCAGTCTTTAAATAAAAAGAAGGTTGAATTTGAAGGAACCAAACCCAAGGGATATTTGTACCAATATTGTCAAAGTGTACGATTTATTTTGAAAAGCAGTTTATTCGCTGTTGTTTTGTTAAGCCAAAATCATTCCATGTAGTTGAATAAATCCAAACGGGCATACAGTTTGATAATAAATAAAACCACCAGAAGCTTCATCATATTTTTGATTTTGATATTTCAACCTCATTTTCCAGAGGTCATCATCATTCTGATGATGATCCATGAAGTGGTGTTGATTAATAATTAATTTTGGAGTTATAAAATTATCATCCTTTTTTGAAATTAGTCAGTAGTTATGTTTATTTCAGGTCATAGCATTTTTATTATGGCACCTATCAAAGTGGGACAACACTTGTTGGAGAATTCTAGGAAGCTTATAACAAAAAAACAGGGATACTTAAGAGAAGAACAATATCCAATAATGTAGTATTCCCTCATAAACACTGGTAATGTCTAGTGTTCATAATAATCACTCATATTTCTTTATTTTGGTATTTGTTACTTTAATATTAGAAATTTTCACAAAAAATCTAGTTGTGATCAGGCCCAAAATATTGTTCTACTAATTATATATTTCCCCATAGGCCGAAATATATGTTAAAACCAGCATTTTCCTTCTTCTCCTTTTCCTTCTCCTCCGTTCACTTGTATAGCTGGAGTTCAGTAGGGAACTAATCAAGGTAAATAAGAATAGAGGCTAGTCCCCAGTGAAGCCATTTTTTCAGTCATTGCTTAGCTTTAAAGAAGATTCAAGAGATAAAATGTTAAATGATGGAAATAAAACGTTTAAGTTCAGTGTTTTCCTAACAGTTTTGTAAAAAATTTTGAATGAACACATGAAAAACAGAAAAAACCAATATCAATATGTCATGATTTTTCAGAAGGTATAAACCAACAATGACAATTATTATGCTTATTGACAATATATTTCAGATTTTTAATCCATCATCAGGTCATCTAAAAGCTAAAAAAAAAATATAATTAACATCTCTAAAAATATATCATACACACACATCTTATACTAAAACGTTTAAAGTGAGAAATTAGAAATATGTTCCCAACTTCTTTATACAGTAGTATAGTAATCAAATTTTAATTACCAATGCCCAACTTTTATACTTGTCCTTTGTGTTGAGATCGGGTTTGATTATGTTTGTAAATAACACCTCGAGTGTCATTCAGTGGTACACAGACTTAGTGCTGTAACAAAGGATCTCCATATCTTCCATTTAAGAGCTCTCGATCGTAGCAGCGTTTCCAGTGTGTTTTAACTGGGCCCTTGCCTCGATGTTCCTTCATCCTGGTGATTAAATGTTGGCTTGTTTAGCCGACATAGCCACGAACTACACCGTGAACAGGCTATCTTGTATACCACACCACTTCTGAAGGCTTCGTCGATTTGATGTTTTAACGACAGTAGGCAGGTTTTCAATTTTTTGAGAGTAAACACTATTTTGCAAGGCGCATTAGTCTTATGCAGGGACCTTTCGAAGTGATCAGAGATTTTACCACGGTATTGAATAAACAACATCTTGGCTTCTTTCTCCTCCTTTCCTTCACTTCTGGCTGTATCTGCATTTTCCTTTTTTGTATCGTTGCGACTTTCCAAGATCTTATGTATTTTGAATAATGATAATGGGATCGTAGAAGGACGTTTTGTTTTTTTGTTGATAACATGATATCATTCCATTAATTAAATGCTTGGAACAGTAGAGCATTGAAGCTGTGATTTCAGTGCAAAGTTGAAAGTTCATTATTAAAAGCCAGATTTATTTTTATATTTCATCCTGATATGATGTACCCCAACACATAATGATTACAAGCCATTATGATGGAAACCATCTTTATGTGGAGAACAACCATTTATGTTAATTCAAAGGGTATACAACAAAAACTGCAAGTAAAAACATGACGTTGTACCAATTATGTATATATAATATTTTAATACACACGATTAAGACACATAATAACTTGACAGAATCTGGTTGAATGTGCTTCCCTGGATAGTCGTTTAATCCAACAACATTCCATGAATTCCATGATCACGTATACTGTTTTGATACTGTATATGATATTTTGTTTCATAAAAATTATTATATTATTTTTGAAACATTGATTTGAGTCTCATATTGTTCATATTTTGTTCTTATCTTTTGGCCAAATCTGAGGCTTGTGTTCTTATAAAATTGTTCTTATAAAAAAGCCTGGACATATTTTTTTTGAAGAAATTCTGAGTGATTGAATTTAATTTTATAACTTTTCATTCTAAGTCCTTCTGTTTTCTGAAAATAGCTGTTTCCATTCCTAATTTGAAATGCTATGCATGCTATAATATTTGTTAGTAGAGATTGGTTTTTGATCGCCTTTAGTTGCTTATTATGTCTACCCCAAAGGTTTGACACTTTCCTTTCTTCTTTTGTAAACCTGTATACAAATTTGATTGTATGGATTTTGTAAGTTTTGTCTGAGTTACAAAAAGCCAGTTTTCTGTTGAATTACATTTTTCCTTTGATTTTATGGTATAAAGGATAGGAAACTTGTTAAGCTTTTGCAGTATAAAGATCATATACGTTTATTATGACCAGATTGCCTTACATATTGATGCCGTATTTGATGTGTTCTGTAAAAAAACTATGCAGGGAAATATTGGTCGCATTTAGAACTTATAATTTTTAGCTATGTCCATAGTAACTTCTCAGTCCTTCTTAACTCCTTGGCAAAAATTGCGAGAGAAAGCTTATCATTTGATGTTCATACATCTTCATCTCATGATAAGTTCAAAATACGTTTTTTGGTGGTATTAAGTTCAATTCCACCCTGATTAGTACGGACAGCATTTTTATATGAGTATCAGGCTGAAGGTAGCTGTACCATTGTAATAATTTAATGATACATTTTTTTTATGGTTATCAATGTACACACAGTAATTGATAAAATTTTTGCATTTTGGGGAAATGTATTTCTTCCCTTGTAATCAATGTTGTTTTAAAGCAAAGGATTGTATTATTATAATTTGTAGTATTGATGCAGCTAAAAACAATAGGCTGGGAGATATGTTAATGATTCAAGACACCCTAACTGTGCATGGAAAGCTTTGTATGTTAGTGAAAGACTCCACAATTGTTTGTTTGCATTGATTTTTGTCCATTAATCTTCATTTACCTCAATGCAATTCTAAAATCATTGATAAGTTCAGGTATAATTTATCTATATTTTTTTTACAAGAAACAGTACTACAGGTATTGGTCACCATGCAATGCACATTCTCCATCTTCCAGATCTATTACATTCTATTTCTCAGTATAATTCTGAAATCTAGGGAAAATCACTTTTACACTAGGAAAACAATTTTAGATGGAATGTATGGAATAATAAAAAGCAAATGTATATCTGAAATTGAATTGTCAAGCTTCATGGACCAAGTTCGTAGTCAATCAAAAAAAAGTCACTTTATTCAACTACTTCATGCTTTTGTATAAGAGAATTCTAGTCACTTTTGCTCAGCGATCTAAGAAACTGTACTATGAAGCTTATTTTCACGGCAGGAACTTTGGAAATTTGTAGCATTGTTAGTATGGTAAGTAAGTCAAAAGACAAAGTTCCTTGTTATGTTGAATTTTATAAGTTCTGAAATAACCAATTTTCGATGTTGATTTTCCCGTAATTGAATTTTTAGGTGTTGAATTACGATATACCTATAATACACCAAGCTTGCCTTGGGTATGACAATATACAATTTATATACTTTGAATTTCATTTTACATTGCTTTACATTCTTGTATGAAATTTCAGATTACCAAAATTTCATGAATAATTGTTTATTGTATTTCATGATGATGAGTAAATGTTTGATAGCAAGAGTAACCTACAAATCAAATTAAATTGAAGACTAGAAACTAGGAAGAAACACATGTCTCAGCATCTTTCAATATTGCTCAAAAGCAGCTACAATATTTTGAAATTTTTTGCCATCAGAAAAATGACGGTAAGTATCATGTACAGTAGATTTTTTAACAGAAGATCCCAATATACCATATTAATTGTGTATAAAATAACCTATGCATTTGTTAGCTTTTTTTTATTTTGAATCATGTAATGAACTATGTATTGATTGACAAATGACGTAGTTCAATTACAGAGAAATAATTATGCTCGAAATAGTAGAAATAGTAGTGGTAAATTTGTGCAAAATTGAGCTGCAACAATGTGTTACCGGTATTGAACAAATCGAACTCTCTGATGCTCTCCAAAACTTTTATGTTAGTTTTCATGATTCTGAAGGATAATAAAAAAACCTTGTAGCAAAGGATTTCTTGGGATGCAGAAATTTAAAAGAAAAGTTTAAAATAAATAAATTCTATATTTAAAATTGCTAAAATTTTAATCTTACTGAGCATAAAACCTAAAATAAAGTTAGCTGATATACATGCAAACCTAACAATGTTACGATACCAATTACATAACAGACACCAACTTGCATTGTAAATTTATTGTGGGGTGCTTGCATTGTTTTGAGTTATTTTACTTTGCAAATAAGACTTTTCGTTGTTTCAGTAACATGTTCATTCCCATTCAGCTTGTGGTTGATTGTTACCAGCAGGAGCTTATGGGTGGGAATCTATCAATTTGCCATCCATGGCAACATCTTAAAATGGACCTGTGAAGTCCTTTCTTGATAGCAGCATAGTTTTTGTTGTATTACCACCATTACATTTCGCCTATTTGTACAAACTATCGCAGAGTTTTTGTGATATTAACTTTCTGGAACACACCTTCAGTTTATCTGGTTGGTATAATTAGTCACTGTAAAGATGTTCTGTTAGATTGGCATTCTCAGGTACCTTATCAAGCTTTCCAATATTTGCAAAAAAGTTATTCAATTAATTACGTTTCTCAGTATCAGTGCTGATAATGTTCTCGTCTTCATTTATCAGAGGACCAATTCTGGAGGTTTTTTCCTTGCTGCTTAATTCTTTAATGCAATAGCAAAACTCTATACAAGATGCTTACTGTTCCATTATGAAGGTTCAGCTAATCTCAGTAGTTTAGTTTGTTTGTTTCTTGCTTACTTATAATCAAACAACTCCTTTGATTCTTTTGTTGTTGACTGTGCTTTCTGCATAAGTTTCAAGTGTTTCTTAAGTTCTTTTCTTATGGCACTGTTATCCATGGGCTTGATTTGGATCAAATTTTGCCTTAGCTGTGCTGCTTGCAGTGCTATATCTACTCTCGGATAATGAACAACGGTCCTTGTTGCGCTTGACTGCCTGACAAATGCTTGAATCTATTTTCAATATTGCTTCTTAGTTGTCTATGTTGAGGGTGTTAGGATAGTAGTTTTACCTGATTGCTACTTTGCCGACTGGTAGTACATGAGCCTGAACTCTTTGCTAGCTACTTAGAGAGGCTGCTCTATCAACAATGGAAAAATGGCATTGCAGTTGTAGTGTCAAATTGCACTTGGATGGCAACCTGCAACTGTAACGGTTTGCAACCTTAGAGGCCACAACATTGCTTTTGTTATGACAAAGGGTTCATAGCTAACAGCGAACCTATATTGAAATGATCCTCTTGCACGACTTCTTCAGCTAACACAACTAGGATTTCTTTCTCCTCATTATGTTAAACAATGGTAATTATCAGTAAATCTAAATCACATTCTTGCTATTTGTGAAACTAATCTCAACACTTTTATTAGCTCTTCTGACTTTGATGTACCTGGCTATCTTCCTACTAATCGCAAGGACTCATCTACTCATCTATGCACAGCCTTTGTATCTATGTTCGTGACTGTCTTCTTATCAGTCGTCAATCGAATCTCGAATCTCCTGATGAATCTTTCATCTGTTTACATCTTTCTCTCTTGCAATCAACTAGTTATCTGTTCTTTGTGTATCGCTCCCCATCTTCTCAGTTGTGCATCTTTGTGTTCGGTGATTTCAATATCCATCATGCTGACTGGTTACCTTTCTCACACACTACCTCCCCATCTGGCATTGACATCAACATCCTGTCCTTTAGGTAATTGGGATCATTCTGTTGTTAACGTAACCATTGACTTTAATTCCTCTTGCCCACATGATCCACCCATTCATCGCAAACTTCATTCATACCTTCGTGGTGACTGGGACAGCTTTCGAAATCTGATTCGTGACCTGCTGGTTGATCATATCTTTGCCTGTGATGCAGAAAGGTGCACTGCGGAGATCTCTTCTTGGCTTCAGGTTGGTATTGATGAATTTGTTCCTTCTCGTAAGTATCAGGTCAAACCTCACTTTAACCCCTGGTTTTCTCCTGCCATTTCTGCTGCATTTGCTCATCGTTATCATTTTTTCCATCGTTATCAACGTTGTTGTAGTGAAGACAACAGGCGTCCTTTCACCAGAGCTTGCAATGACTGTAAAAAAGTCATTGAGGAGGCTAAACGCACCTATCGAAATCAGGTCCATAATCAGCTTACATCTGAATCTGTCAGATCTCGTGATTTTTGGCGTATCTATCGGAGCTTTTCTAGTAAGGGTAAGTCTTTGATTCCACCACTCTTCAATGGTGCCGAGGTGTTGACATCGGCTGTTAGTAAGGTAGAGCTCTTTGCTTAACAGTTCAGCAGAAACTCCAGTCTTGATGACACTGGTCATGTTTTGCCTGATATTGTCCCCAGAACCGACCTGGATTTGTCTTCTCTGAAAATAACTCCAAAGGTGGTTGCGGATGTTGTTAGTTCTCTTGACTCTTCCAAGGCTACTAGTCCTGATGGAATCCCTGTAATTGTTCTACAAAAATGCTCACCTGAACTTTCTCCCATACTCTGTAGGCTATTCAGGAAGTGCATTCCTAATTTTTATAGAGCTGATGATGGTATATTAGACATTGCGGCTGGTGAGAATAAGAAACCTGAAAATGTCTTCACTGATGAATTTCGTCAGAAGCTTGCATTTCCATTTTTGTTTCCTATTGGAAAGTTAGGTTGAAAGGTTACTAGACCAATACATTTTGTACTTAATTGCACCCAAGGATTTGCATCACATGCTGATACATATTTTTTGCTAGTTATGTTATGCAACAAATAAATGTTTTTAATCAAATTGTTATTGCCACGCGAAAAGTTAAACGTAATGAAAAAGCGGCACACTTGCAAAATAATTATGATAATTATAATAAGTACACCGTACGATCATTTGTTTGTGAAAATCAAGCTTATCTGTTCATGAACTCTGTTAAAGGAACACCACCTTATTGGAAAACATTCCTTTATGATGTGTTGCCATGATAAAACAGCTAGATTTGCCAACTTTTTTCCTGGCATTATCATGTGCTGTTTTAAGATGGAGCGAAATTAGTTTCTATACACATTTTTTTTTTTATAAGCAACCTCGATTTTGGGCTCAGAGCTGGAGTTGCGAAGCATTTTTAAAAATCCAGGGCTAAAGTTGCTTGTAAGGTTGCTTAAAAGTTTTTCAAGCAATAAATCGAAGAAAAACACATTTGAGCTATTTTGCGCAATGTTTAATTTTTCTTCATTACATGACACATACACTTCTTCATTATTCTCTAAAGGATCGTTTTGTTTGTTGTATACCGTAATTGCTAATTGTCCATATGTTGATTTTTCTGGGTGTTTTTTCATAGATTTTGGTTATACAGTATTTTATCAAACATTTGATTCTTCATATTATTATGACTATTGCTATCAAAGAGTAACAAAAATGCTTACAATGCACAAATTGACTCATTCTACCCATCTATCACTGGTAATTTTAGTCCGTCTTGATGGACAAAAAGAAATTTTATAAAGGTTTACAAGGCTCCCTTTAAATTTATGTGAATTTTTTTTTTGATTTTGTAGATTAAAAAAAGTTGTTATGAAGATTTCAGGGCTCAGGGTTGCTAAGCAAGTTGCTTATTTTTTGGCCATTTTGAGGGCTGAGCCCTTAGCAACTGGGTTCCTTATAAAAAAAAGATGTGTAATTTGTAAATTAAATAAAGTTGAATTGGAAGAAGGAAGTTATCTGGTTTACTTCAAGAAATGTGAGATTTGGAAACGTTTTAAACATTTACTTACTTATGAAAGTTGAATTTCATTTCAGGGGTTCCCCACATGTACATGCCTTTCTTTGGATCCCAGATGCCGCTGTGTTAACATCAGAAACTAAGGAAACTTATTGTAATTTCGTTGACAAATGTATAAGGACTGATGTGCCCAATCAGGTTACAGAACCAGAGCAACACTCACTTGTAACTCACTATCAAATACATGCAACTTCAAAGCCCGCATAAAATATATAAATATTTCTTTCTGATTTAATTATGGCCGGTTTTTGAAAAATATACTATTATAGGCCACCTAATTCATGATTTTGTTAATAATTATTTTGAGGAAGGCTTGCTAACATGGGAAGCAAATTTGGATATACAGCCAGTATTTAACTATTACAATGCTGTGTCATACATGTGCTGAGACAGAATCCTCATTGGCAATGAAACAAGCAGTTGAAGAGGCTCAAAGCATGAATTTAAATTTTAAAAACAGAGCATGAACAATTGGCACTTACATTTTTACCACAGAAACAATGTTCTTTACAAGAAGCAGTATATCAATTAATGCCTGAGTTATGGCTAAGGAAGTGTTTTCCAGGTATTGTTTTTGCAAAAACACTAACTTACCTGAAAAGAGATATAGAGTTTGTAAATCCAAAGAAGAAATAGACGAGCTTCCAGGTGATAGTACTGATGTTTTTAAACGTAGAAATTTAGATCTTTACATGAAAAGTACAGTACTGTTAATGATCTTTGTTACGCAGAACTTCTCTCATATTATGTGTTAGACACAAAACCGAAACCATTCAGGAAAGTGATAGTCAACCAGAGGTTCTTCAAGAAGATGATGACAGTACAGACCTTATTTGTAACCTTAAATCTTTACCTCTGTTGAATTCAAAATAAATGTTAAATGTGTTGTACAGTATCACACAGTATCACATTCCATTCCATTCATCTGCAGATTCCTATTTGTTACAGTTACACTCCTGACATTCTTGCTATTGTAAATGAAAATAAGACAAAGTTTGAGCCATATGGAGGTGTTGTCAATAATGTTCTTATGAACCATACTTTAATGCTCGTACAGATGATTTTGCTCAGCAAGAAAATGATGATACACAGGAAAATTTTATTGAGTTAAATGATGAGCCAGAATAAGGGAATCAGAATCTCCAAAAACTTCATTGCAAAGTAAAAGTAATATTCTTTCATTATCCATAAGAAGCTTGATACACAGATCTGTAATATTCATTTTATTTTTATAAATCACATTTACTACAAGCTTTCGGAGGTGCTTCCTCCATGATCACGTATTAAAATTGTTTTTGTTACAATGTATAATTTATAGAAAAATATTGTCAAGAGACGTAAACTAAGGTGTCAAAATAAATAATTACAAAGAGAACAGATCAGAAAAAAATAATCAAAATTTATTCAAAATAATTCAAGTGGTATAGACTGAATGTTCCTATTAAGAATAGGTTTGTCACGGTTAATTAAGAGACTCTCCTTCAGTGTGAGTTTGAAATCATTGGACTCACGTGTCAAAATTTTAAAATCATCAAATGAAGGAGAGATGTGACAAGATAATGAATGTTCGAAGACTGAGGTATAACTGTTAGGTTGTATAGACTTCTTCTTACCAGTAAGGTGAGAAATACATAGGTGTTCACAAATCCGAACTTTGAAATGGCGTTTGGTTTTAATACGTGATCATGGAGGAAGCACCTCCGAAAGCTTGTAGTAAATGTGATTTATAAAAATAAAATTAATATTCTTTCCACTAGCATCTCTTGCCTGACAGAGAAATCAATGAATTAATAAATTCTTTTAACATGATGCTTCATGTTAAAAGGCAGGTCTTTGGAATGATTTTAAAATGGGCCAAGATTAAAGTTAAAAATTTGTTAGCAGCCAGTAAGACTCATAACCCTCCATTAAATTTATTTATTACAGGTGGAGCAGAGACAGGTAAATCACATGTTATTAAAACAATTTATTCGGCTGTTTCAAAAATATTTTCATACCAATCAACAATTGAAAAATCAAGTGTATTCCTTTTAGCACCAACAGGTGTAGCAACTGTTAATGTAAATGGTACCAAAATTCATTCTGTCTATTCCAGTTGAATGTTATAAGTTATCAGTGCCTAGACTATCAGATAAAAAAATATGTAAGCTAAGAGTGGAATAGGAGCATTTAAAAATTATAATCATAGATGAAATATCAAGGGTGTCACATAAACTCCTTCTGTATATTCATCAAACTATTCAACTGTTTGGATGTTCTTCAGATTGTAGTAAGCCATTTGCAGGATTGACAAAGTATTAGTAGGAATGCATACATATAGTTCATCTAACAATTTGAAAGCATCGAAACTTCATGGTGTAAACCTTGTAGAATTTCTTTGGGATAGTGAGGGTTAGGTTCAAGCTATGCCTCGTTATTTCAGACTATTAAGAAACTTCTTTAACCAACAAGTTTGATGCTTTCAAATTTTTGGATAAACACACTCCATGTTAGCTATATACTCCATATATTATTATAAGTATGTATTCAACATCCATTAAGATTTAAAATCAACGGATTGCAGTAGTTGTCCTCAGTCCTAGTTTTGATTCAGTCAAATTATAGATGATATTTAAAGTAAAAAGACTGCTATAATTGCCCTTAGTCCTAATGTTGATCGGTAGTTAATTTGGTAGAGTATTTTATTTTGAAAGGAAATGAATAAGGGAAAACCAAGATCACATAAGAATGAATGGGAGGATCAAAGTCTATATATAGTTTGATAAGTTAAATGACTGCAAATTTTCCTTTTTGGTCCAGGTTGATATAAAAATTTAAGTCACTCCATCACTACGAGTGACTCAAAATCTGCTGACATGAATGCGTTACTCGAATATATAAACACTGTGTTAATGATGAATGAATAAAGTACTATTTTCAACCTACTCTTGCAGTGATAAAGGCCAGTCTGGTTTCAGTTTGATTTTCTAATGAAATTTATTTTTAATTTTTTTCTTGCCTAAAGCAGTTCAATGATTCTTCTCGAGACTACAACTTAGTTATGCCGTTGCTCATTTCCTTTGTGAGTCAGGATGCTGCCTGCTGTGTATAATGTGCTAATATTTACCTATAACTAGTACTTTTGTTTAAATCTTGAGGAATCGTCATCTAAGTGAAATAGGTAATAGATTGTATTTTTTTTTATGAACCATGTTCAGAAGTTCAGATAAACTAAATGTGAACCTACAATTAATCAGTGTGAACCTGAAAGGTAAGACCTCAGGAAGTTGTTATTTAGAGGAAGCTTTGGAACTAGGCTGATGAGAATATATGAATGCTCTATGGCTTTTTAATTATCTACCTGTTAGATCAAATTTGGCCAATGTCCTTGTGTTAGGATAAATTTTGACCTTTTATGTGTCTGTTAGTACATATTTGGAAAAACCGTCTACAAGAGTTATAATTGACATGATTACATATATAAACCATAGCTTTTTGAACCTTAGTTCGAATTTTTTTTGGAAAAATATCATGGTATTTCTTCACTGGTGTGCTGGTATTATTATGGTATATCATAGTGTTTTTTTCTGCAATGTGCTGAGAATTATGCTATTTCCACACCACTGATTCAGCTGATAGCAATAGACCAAGTTCCAAAAGGAATTCCTGGTCATATGACAAAGTGTTGAAATTAAGCCAAAGTTAAACAAGTGGTTTAGCTTTTAGTTTAAAGATCAAAATCCAAGCACGAGTTATGCTTACCTCTAACATTGACATAACTGATAGATTGATAAATGTCACTGTGTCACTTTTAGGTGGAGTTAAAAAAGTTTGATGATGACAAATCTGGTTTAAAAGTTATGAGTTCAGAAAAAGAAGCACGGCAACTCAATGCTGTGCCTGTTACACAAATATTTGTTGATATCAAAACAAAAACCAATAAATCATCTGCACCAATCATAAAAAGAACTCCCCTCCCTTTAATGTTAGCATGGGAATGTACTGTTCATGAAGTTCAGGGTCTTACTTTAGATGAAGTAGTAATTACTTTTGATTTACTTAAATAAAAGTCATTCAATTAGGTTCAAATGTATGTAACCTTAAGTCGTCTCAAATCCATGGAAGGTCTTCATTTAACTGGCACTTTCACTGCTAATGCAATTATTGCAGATAAAAGAGTAACAACTGAATATCAATATCTCAGGTAAAGGCAGTGTATTTCTTTTTCAGAAGACTTAATTGAAAGTCAACATCAAATACCTGCATAATAACACTACCCAATTTCAGATTATTGCATAAGCATTTCCCTGACATATGCTCAAATGCTGTATTTACGTCTAGTGATGTAATTCTTTGCACAAAGAGACAATTAACAGAGAATTACGAAAATGATCTATACCTTTCAGGCTTTTCGTTTCATCCTGGCCATATATTTTACTGAACAAATGTATTTTAAACCGATATTTGAAATAAATGCTTTCTCAATATTTCAGGTGACTGTTAAAATAGAAAATGTGAATATGAGCATCAACATAATTTTTACTTAACATGTCAAAAAAACAAGCCAATGCACCAATTCTTAGAAACTTTGTCTTATCTCATCTCAGTTAATGAAGTTCACCTCATTGCTGGTGACTGCATAGTGTTTTAAAAGAATATATGCAGCATGTTACTGAATCCACTCACATTGGTGGAAATATTCTTTAATGTATAATATCATGTATATGTTATTATTCCTTGCATATCTGTGTTGCAACAGAAGTTCGAAGCTTATTTCTTACTGATTATGAAGCAGTAGTATTTGCATTCCAGTAACTGTTTATGACTATTTTCAAGACATTTCTCAGAATTTAAAGTTTAATTCAAGTTTATAACCACGTTTACTTTAAACCAAATCAGATCATGTAATTTATTCCATAATTTTTTTATCTTTTCATAGCAATATGTCAACAAAAACGTCTTTAAAACGTGAGAAAAAACATTGAAATTTGTTAGCCCACCATCCACACCAACGAAAGATTTTCTACCTCCAGCAGATGGTGTTGTTGATGCAACACCACCTAAACGCTTTATGCCGTCTCCAGGAGCATCTCCATTGTCTAGGGGCCTGAAGAGGTAAGATTTTTTATCATTATTATAATTTTGCTTTTGTTCCATTTCCTTTCCTTATTTATTTATTTTCATTGATTAAATTTGAATTGTAGATTTGTAACTGGTATTTGGACTAATCAAATCAAATCTAGAAACGTCTATATGGATGTAAAATTAAAAACAGCTAAAGACGAATTTACTATTATGCTTTAAGAAAGCAGAGAACCCCAATGTTACAAGGAAGAAGTGCATAAAATCATTTCAAGCTAGTTTGATACCAATGAAAATGTGCGAAATTTATGTCTGTACAAGTGGGACGGACTTCTTCAACAGTTTTAGAGGTAGCTGCGTAGAGGAAGGTGCTATTCTATCTTTCAAAGCTGCAGATCATACGTTGTTATCTATAGGCAAACTTAAAACCAAGCTGTCTGGGACATTTTCTGTCATGGGATGTTTGCAATTATTCGATGAGGAGCAAACGTATAATTATAAGTATAATAATTTCGAAAAGGTTACGAGAGCGCATATTATATGACGGATGTGATCATATCGTTATGACGGTGTGGGAAAATCTTTTGATGAGAAGTTAATTGAACATCGCAATGGTATACGCTATAATGCGTCAACATCAAAAACTATTTCGGGGTTAAATTAACAACAACTGCTCTCGCCCAGGTGACAAGTGCTGAAAACCAACCTGTTGCAAGTCGATGTCACTTCTTACAAACAGAAGTTTCAGGAAGTGCATAACATTACTCACCCCACACTCATTTGTCCCGAAATTAACAGTGTTGTTGTTGACATTTTTAAAGCTTAAATAAATCCTGTCGTGAGAAAGTAACCGTTGTTCTTGGAAACAAAGTGGTACGTTGTAATAAATGCCACAGATATATAAAGCCGACCACCTGCATTCGATCGTTTGAAACATTGTTAGAGTTTGATTCCGTTTCGTTGTCTTTGCCGGTTGAGGTCTTGAACGAATTTCTTGGAGAAGACGTGTTGCAAACATATGGAAACGACTGTGATGGAACTTATTCGTTATTTAGAAAACATAGATTTTAACTATAACACTCGTAACGTTATCACCAAAATGTACAAACACATAGATAAAAGTAGTTGAAGTAGTAGCATGTTTTATGCAAATTTCCAAATTTTCAAATTTTACGGCTCCGACATGTGAGCATTTTTTGAAAGTTTTCTTCTGTGTAACTAAATACTCAGGCTTTTCAATTTTTGAACGAGCACAACTTAAACATAGCTAAATATAAAGGAAGGAGTGCATTTCTATGGAAATATACACACTATCTCTATAAAAAATGCTCTTCATCGCAGTGACTTTTCGACGATTTTACCCGCTAGGAATAGATAATAGAATAGAATGAATGTTTGCAGGTAACTAGCTCTCATTTCTTACTGTTAATGTGTTGTTTTTAGTTTTTCGTTGCTTTTGATGGTTTCCTATAGATAGAAAAGGTACTATTTAACGCTTTATTTATTTGTCTCGATTTCTGCCTACTCACGTATGACTGATTGATGCACAGCTCCATTGGAATGTTTCTCCAACACTGACCTGCTTAATATACTTAACATCTTCTTTATAAGGCGTTACGTAAACAAATTTATTCCTTGAAGCAAAGAAACGCACTTTTAATTCCAATCGGAATGTGTTTGTAACACCATAAACTTTCACAAACGATCAAACGATCTTTCATTGCTACCGTATTGACGCAGTTCGGCTTCTGGATATAGAAGATTATTTTTGTTAAGTTGTACATAAAAGCATAGTCATAAGAAAAAAAGATAGTCTGGAGACTTTGATTCATCTATTGTTCATCCGTTTGTCACAAAATGAAAGCTCGGGCCCAGTTTTTATAGTGCATCAGATTTAAAGATGGCGGAATTTTCTGGATGTATCAAGGAAGTTCTTATGTAAACGGCGATTGTTTATCTGTATTCTTATCATATTTCTTTATTTAAGTTGTTTTAAAGCATGCCTGGTGCTAATTGTTCCATATACGGCTGTCCAGTCTCACGTCGATCTGAATATAGGGGTATATCACTGTTTAAAATTCCATCTGGGAAAAGCGATTTTGACAAGAATTGGAGAGAAAAATTAGTGGCAGTAATAACGAGAGATGGTGTTATTGATTCTTCTCTTCGCTCTCAAATTGAAAAAGGAAATTTGTATATATGCCAACGTCACTTTACAGAAGATCAATACTTTCGTCATGACACCAAAGCCACATTAAATCCAGGGGTTATACCTACACTAAATCTACCTAGGAAAAGTCATGAATCCACTAGCACAATTACCAGACCACGTGATTCATCTGTCTCAGCCCAACAAAAGAGAGAATTGGCTATCTTTAATTCAGTAACAGACAAAGTCTCTGCCTGCTACAAATCATTTGATGATTTTAAAACCCGTGTTACCTTATTAAAATTGAATGGTTGGCAATCATCTTCTTCAAAAAATTGTATGTCTTTCTTTTCACAAGATCAGATTCATGCTGTTCCTAAGTATGAAGTATATGTTGATGAGACTCTCAAGTTTACTGTTCGTTGTTCGTTGTGGAGTCTCCCACAAAAGCATGACATTTATAAAGATTATGAGTATTCTGTAAAGAATGTAACTATATCAAGTCTATGCTCTATCATTGTAACATATAAATTATGTCCTGGGCTTTCTGAGGAGCTCTCTGGAAGTTGTCTAGAGCATGTAGTTCCAAGAATATTCTCAATACATAATAATTCTTCTTCACCAGTTTTTCAAACCAAGTGGTATCGACCAACCAATTGTTCTTTGTTGATAACTAAAGAAAGAGATAGATGTCATGAATGTGTAACTGTGGAGAAAAAGGAAGAACGCAGTTTGAAAAGAAAAAGGAATAATTTATCTGTTCCTGCCAAACCCAAAGCTCCTATCACATTAACATCACCAGAGCGAATCAAACTTACACTACAGGGTCTTAGAATTGAAAACAAGCAATTGCATGAACAACTGGAAACAATGCGTGCAGAAATCAAAGCTAGTTCTTTGTCAATATCAGAAAATCTTGGACAAGATCTAATCACAATCATGTCAGGTGCAGATAAAAGCAAAGTTCCTCCATTCATGAAAATGTTTTGGGAGGAGCAGCAAAAGTACATTGCTTCATCAAGGAAAGGTGTCCGCTACCATCCGGAGCCTCCAACCTAAGCCGTGGCCCCTCCTGGAAAGCAGATGCAATAGCAACTGAGTGAGGCTAGCCACGTAAAACAATACCAAATAAATAAATAAAATAAATCCCATGATTATCCGCTATTGTCTTGCTTTGGCTGCTAAGTCACCTGCAGCATATGATGACATTCGGTATGACGAAAAAAATCAGAGTGGATTTTTGATATTACCTAGTCGTCGACGCTTGCGTGACTACAAAAACTATATTCGTCCTACAACAAGGTTTCAACAGTGATGTCATCAAAGAACTATCTAACATAGTTTCAAAATTTCAAACAATTGAGAAATATGGCATCATTCTCATGGATGAAATGAAAATTCAAGAAAACTTGGTGTGGGACAAGCATAGTGGTGATCTCATTGGTTTTGTCGATTTAGGTGACAAGGACTTGAATTATGCTACAATAAAAAAGCCAGATACAATTGCTTCACATGTTCTGGTTTTTCTTGTCCGAAGTATAGTCAATCCCTTAAAATTCTCTTTGGCCAATTTTGCTACTACTAATGCTACTTCAATTCAGCTGTTTACATTATTTTGGAAAGCTGTTGGTATTTTAGAAGATAATGTTGGCATGAAAGTTGTTGGTGTGAGTAGTGATGGTGCTTCTCCAAACCGTTCCATGTATCGAATGCATCTACACATGAATAATGTTGAAGATTTGAACCCCAATGTTGATGTTGTATATCGTACTCTGAACATTATGGCTGATGAGGAGAGATGCATATATTTCATTGCAGATCCTTCACACTTAATCAAAACCGCACGTAATTGTTTATATAACTCACTTTCAGGTCGAGGTACTCGTAGCACTATTATTAAATTTTTAAACAAAATTGGATGCAGCATATCCTCTGGGCTCTTCTTGCTCCATACTGATCTTAAGACAGATTCAGGATTGGCACACGTTTCATGCTTACTACGCTGATGCCTGGTTAAACCACGTTGACTCCTACAAACTTTTTCGCACCTATCACATTGATATCCTGAGGCAGGAACGGTATCATTTATTTCCTCAACAATTTCATCCAGTTCTCCAACGAAATCTGCGTCAGTTGTAAGAATATTATCCTCGATGATGGCCAAAATAGCATCTAAATCATCGGCTGGGAACAAATCTTCCTCAGCGCTAGCCATTTTGTTTGGTTTGAGTGCATCCAGTATCGGGCCGCTCTTGGTTCAACATGATCAGCAATGATAAATATTGAGAACGGCCCGAAGTCTCCAGACTATCTTTTTTTCTTATGACTATGATAAAAGACGTTTTTCTCAGATGTTCTGCGGATGCATATTGAATTATTAAATAATCAAAAATGAAACTTCTCGTTATTCTCTTTTTAATAAAGCTTCACGCCCTGAAGAATATCTTCAATATTGACATTTCATTACATTTTACATTTATTTGTATTTATTTTTGTTGTGTTAATATCGAGTAAAGTTTTAAATTTTTTCTTCTATCCTTATTGCTCTGTGGTTACAACGCTAAGTGAAAGATAATTTTGGTGTCTGAGGCTCTCTGTGACTAGCTTCATCTGCTAAAATGATTCCCCATTTTCGGAAAACATTTTTCCAGAAATCGGGTTGTTCCGAAAAACAGTTGAGATTTTATCACACGACTTCGTTTTGTTCATTTCTTTCTCTATATTTTTCAAAATGAATGTTCCTGCATTGCGAACATGGGTTGTCACAAAGGAGAACGTACTTAAACGTGATTCACCAACATGTTTGGCTCTCCAGAAGCTCATGCAAGGCAAGAATATGAGGCGGCATCGGGGTCAGAAATCGCGATTTTCCCTCATCCGTAAACTTTTGCGTAATCTCGAAATCGTCCGTCGGAAACTTCGCTTAATTACGAGGGGCCGGTCGCGATTAGACTTTTCCGACGAAGCCTCGCATCAGCTGACCTCTCTTTCGTTCTGGTCACTAAAATCTCGGATCTGGTCCACAATTTTAACAATGAACTCTTGAACTGGATGATATGTGATGAGAATCGCCTGGGTTGGAAATCGAATTCATCCGCACTGGGTTGGAAATCGAATTCGGCCGCAAGTCGTAATTTGTGTAGGAGAGCCATTTAACCATAAAAGAAAAACGTTCATACAGGGTGTCTCAAAATGATTGGAAGCAGAGAAGATATCCTTTTTTATGGCAAAGTTATTTTTCGAAATATGATAAATCTTATATTAGGAGAAAGCTCTGAAAAAGATCTTACCAAGGTCAAAATACAATGCATTAAATAACACAATAAAATCAATTTGTAAAAATAAAAGACTTTACGCTTACATAATTTTTACAACCATCGGGATAGAATTCTTATAGCAGAAAATTCTTTTCCCCTCTATGTGCGAAAAATACAGCATTGGAATCTTTTCCAGAGCTTTCTCCTAACATCAGATTTATGTTATGCATTTCTGACCTGCAAATTCGAATGGAAGCAGTCTCATCTAAGACTTACAGTGCATTGGTCGAGTGTAAAGTAAAGACTTTTTTGCGTCGTCTTATTTTAGCGATTTTATGATAAGGATTTTTATGATAAGGATAAGGATTTTGTCTGGGTTTTGGTATTTGTTTAATTCAAACGACCGTGCTAAAAAACTATTTCTAAAAGATGTTTTTTCTGGAGCGGATAAAGGGTATCTTATGGTCTTTAGTAATGAAACTGTTGTTACACACCAGGGAAAGCATGCCCGACAGGCATGTCGGGAAGTACCAAAAATAATTTGCGACCTGAAGAAGCATACCATCATGCTTCCTGTTTCCGAATTTATATTAAGTTACACAAAAAGAAAATATCGAGGATGAAGTCAACGGATATTCTGAAGTGTGGGAGGCATTGATAGGTTTTTGATAATCCCAAGGTTGAAGTTTTCAAAAACATACAGAGTAAATGTGGAAAAGAATCAGAAAAGAAGAACTTGAAACATAAAGTGGAGACAAAACCCGAAATGTTTCGATTCCTATATGTCCTTAAAAGTTGACGACTCGGTGGTTGTTTACTACGATACTACAAAAACAATAGAGAAATTACAAAAACTAGTAGATGTGGAGAAATCGATTAAAAACACAGCATTATTTCTTAGGGAATAAATTGCTGATACTTCATATCAAATGCTATGGCCTCCAAGAGCGAACAATTTAAAGGTTGAACGGTTCGCAATACCGATACAACTGGATAACCTTTTGACTGTTTTATTATATCTTCAAATGAAGTCATAACAGATCGAGTTGCCTGTCTCAAGCTGTCATTCAGCCAAGATTTCATTTATGCAAGTACGTACAGGGTTCGAATTAGCACTTCGCACTTTGCAAAATGCGAAGTGATTTTGAAAATTGCTCAAAATGTGCGAAGTCATTATTTCAAATTTTCAGAAAATTGCTAATTCCAGATGTCTAGATTACAATATACATTTTTCTACAGATACATTCAGTTATTTCAACTGCAAAGGTATATAAAAATTTGTCATGTTGTTGCTACCTATACACGAGACCATTTCAAACAGATAGCGAGCGATAGTCAAAACAAAGCAAATATTGTGTTCCATTGGCTACTTTTGCGACATCTTTTTGCAACGGAAGAAGAATGGAAAAGTTTTTAATTATCTCAACAAAATGTTTATCACATAATCTGATCCTTTAACAGGTGTATTAAGCAAAAAGAAATAAAAAAGATATCTGTAACTCATTGAATTTTATTACCTTATCGGCCCTTTTTGCGCCGGCCCTAATTTAACGCCGGCCCTTTTTACGCCGGCCCTTTTTCCGCCACCCCAAGATTTTGCCCTTACGCCTCAAAAGTAAAAAAGAAAAAAAAAAACTTTTTCTGTTCAAATTTTAACTTATACTACAAATGTCTTCTAATATATATCATCTAATACATCGTAAGACTTAATCTATTACAGCTATTTCGTCCTCTTTTTCATTAATGCTTCATTATTTTCTCTAATTCTCTCATCGTCATCTGATTCTACCTCTATTTCTGCTTCAACTTCCCCTTCATCTGACCCTCATTGTCTCCAAAGAGTTCTTCACATCTAAAGTTTGTTTCTTTTTTTCAAATTCAAATTTCAACTTTAAAAAATAACGCCGATTTTTTGAAAAATTTCCATTTTTTGGCCCTTTTTACGCCGGCCCTTTTTACGCCGGCCCTTTGAACGCCGCGCACCAAAATTAACGCCACATTAGGGCCGGCGTAAAAAGGGCCGATAAGGTAATAGAATGAATGAAAACAATATCTTTCGAATATCTTTTTCTTTCTCCCGGTATTGAAAAGAATTGCGCGAAAGTTCTCTATCAAATGAACTTTTCATTCCAAAAATAATTGATCTTCTAATCATGTTGATAAATAGCGTCATAGTAACATTCCGTCATTTATTTCTTTATGATGAATTATTTCAAACTTGAGTATAATACCGTCTCATTTTATAAACAGGTGCACTTATGAAAGTCGCTTAAAATACTGAATGGATCAATGTTAGTTATAAAAAGTTTTATTGAAAATAACCAAAACTTTGAATTAACTTCACCCTATAGGATTTCCCATGGAAAAACAAAAATGAGCATATTTTTGCGAAGTCAATGTTTTACGATAATTCGAACCCTGACGTACCATTATCATAGCGTTTAATGCTTTGTGCATAACAATTTGTACAAAAATTTAGTGTGCTGAAGATTGTCCACCAAACGGTCATGAAGGGTTGTTTTGTTACCATAAAATGTTCACTGTATTTAATTGTCTCACAATGGTGTTATAATGCTGTGTCTTCATAGTACACAATTGAAAATTGCTGATCCCCAAAAAAGCCATATAAAGGAGTTGACCAACAATTGCGAACTTATCACAACAGATAACAGACTTGGTGTTTCCATATGGTGTTTCATATTCGAAGCTTCAAGAAATACTATCCAAAGTTGCCTACGAAAAAGTCGAAAACAAGAAAAGAAGAAGTCCTACTCCCTGAAAGCTGTGTTAAAGAGGCCTGTGGTAGAAAATAATGACCCCTTAGAATATTTTCACCCCCCGTGGTTTACGCTTATGACTTGTTAGGTTTTCTTTGTTATTGTTAGGGTTAGGGTCAGAGTTAGGGTTAGTCATAAGTGTAAACCACGGGAGGTGAAAATATTCTAAGGGGTCATTATATTCCACTACAGGCCTTTACGATTATGTTCGAGGACAATATCGATCGAAATCATTAATGATACCCTTTCGGACATGCATAATTCTGCAAAAATATAAACTGTTTTACATTAACTGTGAATGAAAGTTTTTTTTATCAAATTAGTGTTTTTTCTATGTAATTAAAATAAGTTTATCATTACAAGCGAAGGAACAACACACAAAGTTAATCCGATAATCGTCCAACCGGAAGACAGAAAAAGCAGTCATATTCATGTTAATGAAACGAGAAATGATGTTACTGTTGGGCCGGGTGCTCTTGTGTCTCCTCCACCATCATAAAGGAAATGAAAGGTATATTTTCATAGGAAATGAAAACTTTTTAGAAAATTCTAATAATTTTTCCTGATAATAGTTTAAGGCATTCTACTGCTAAAATGATCATTTTCGCCCAGGTCGTTCAGAAGCCCTAGATTCAATCTTCCCCAATATATCGGTAAAAGAGGGAACTCTACAAGTGCTTTGTCTGGAAAGGGGAAAATTAAGATCTTACTGAAGAACTGCAAATACATGATTGCGTTTTCTGAAATTAGTTCTACTCTCGAGCTCACCAAGGAACAAATGGAGGTAATACAAGAATTCGTGGGCGACATCTACGGACACAAAGGGAACAGCACAAATGATCCCAGATTCACAGATGTACTGTTCGAAACAGGGAAAATTGGAAGCCAAAAGTATTCCTCCAACAACAGCACTCACGAAGAGCAACATACCAAGCTTTTGCTTGGCGCCAATGGCTTGTTGCGACTCCAATTATTCCATCGCCTTTGAACTATGGATGGGAAATGGTTGAGGACGAAATCACAATAAAGTGAAACACTGTAAAACTAGCTCCTGAAGAAGTGTTGGCGCTTATGTTCTGTACATGTACGAGAAATGTGTGCCAGAAACCTGCTTGTGCATAGATAATGGATTGTTTTGTATAGATGCCTGTTCGAAAACTGACTGCAACAATTTTATTATTGTATACGAAAAAAAATTACGATGTAGACGTGAGTAAATACAGGATGAGAGGGTGATTATTCTGATTATGAATAATAACCGAATATTATTTTATAAAATCACCCAAACAGGTTATTTTATAGTGTTTATTCATGATTTAGATCAAATGAAGTCGATAGATAGCCTTTTAGTAACACTTTTATCCTTGGTGAAAATCTTCAAAAGATCGTAAAATTTCGGCAATTTTTGTAAATTTTTACCCCCTGAAAACTGCCAAAGTGATTTTTTTGGAGTTTTGATTTATAATTTAGGTCCATCAAGTTGACAAGGTGTCTTAGACAATAATCTCTGGTATTTTGTCAGTCTGTTATAAGAGAAAATCTTCAAAAAATTGCCAGAAAACGATATTTTCGGCACAAATTTTGCCTATATTCATCGATGTTAACCCCTGGAAATTTTGTTTTTATGAATTTTTTTTTTATTTTAGTATATTTTCAACCTTAAATGAGCATATTTGGAAAGTTTTAAAGATAAATCTTCACTATGGCCGAAGTTAAAGCAATTTATAAAGCGGGATTTTCCACTTATATATTTTAATACGCGTATCGTATGAAAGTTTAACATCTGATTGGTCAGATTGATCGACCTTGATATGTTTCGGTACGATACGTGAAAAGTTCAAAGGAATTCAACTTTTTCATTTGAATACACGTATCTAAACCTTTTTAAACAAAGGAATGATTATCTCGGGAACCAATCAATGGACTCAAAATGATACGTGTTGATACGCGTATCAAAATACATACTGTAAATGACCGATTAAGCGCCCCGTCCGAAATTTGTAATAAGTGTCTAGGTTCCGATTAAGCGCCCAGGTCCAAAACTATCTGGGCGCTTATTCGGCAAAAACACATAATATTGAAAAAACATGGATTTTAGTTTAACATATATTTCAGCATAATGAAGGAAACTTAATAACACGGGGGTGATCTCAAAGTGAGATTATTTATAGTAAAATTATAAGCGCCCAGGGCGCTTAATCGGTCATTTACGGATAAGTGAAAATCCCCCTTAAAAGGCTGCTATTTTCGCTTCCTAAGCAAATTTAGGCAGAAATTGAAAAATGGGGCTTTAGGACCTTACTTTAAAGCCCCAAATCGGTATTAAAGATACCGATCTGTCAAACCTATCCCCAAAATTCTGAAAATATGCACCATAAAGTTTCAAAAAATCCACATGATCCTTATTCGCAAGACGTAAGCCGGACATCTCAATTTTGGCCTTTCAACCCATCGCCTATATGGGTGACTTCAGAGAAGTGTAACAAAATCCGTTGAACGTATCATAACAAAGAGTCTGTTTCGCCTAATATCAAGGCTCCTCAGCATGCCTAGGCACATATGATCGCCAGACATGGACAGACGTTGCTCTAAAAAAAGAAAATGTAAACATTGTCAAAGTGAGCAGGTGATCACAAAAGATATGAAATTGAATTTAACTAATATCAATTTACAAGAAGTCGTCTAAAATTAAGCAAAACAGTCAATTACCTTAGAAATCTCTATAGTCGATTCGACTGATTAAAAAAGTAAACTTCAAATAGGATATCATCATTATACTTCCAATAAAAAAACAATCACAAATTAAAAATGAAAACCCATTAAAAACCTCAAAGCTACACAGAGATGAACCTTGTTTTATTTCATTTCATTGAAACACAAGAGTCAATAGAAACACAGTTTTTATATAAGCTTATATAACCTACTTGAATAGTTTCTCTGGTCAGTTGAAAACGGTTTCTCTGCAAAAATACGTCCAAACTGTTCAATGACTGATGGAGGGAAACATTGAGTATCCCGAAAGTGGATATAAAATAATGAATAAAGACGAGGTTCAGACCATTTACTCCCTTTACGTTTTTCGACTTTGCAAAGAGGCAAGTTCCAGCGTTTCAGGGTTGAAAGAATTCTAACATTAAAGCCGAAAAAAATAGATCAAAAGAATTTTAGATATGGCCCGAGATAACTACAATTAACAGAAAGCAACTTTAGAAATCTTTGTCTCCAACCTCATCTTTTTCAAAACATGGCCACTGCCCCTTATTTAGTCTAGCATACTTCTGAGTTCAAATTTATGTTTTCATCATTCCCCAGATGCTTTGTATCGATCATTACGTGTACAAGACACGTCCACGTCCACAAGGCCATTACTCACCTTTTTTCCAACGGATGCAATCGATTTCTCCATGACTGAAAAGAAAATAATGAAAGATAATAATAAAAACATAGAATTGAGAAATTAAGCGAACTTACCAGTGAAGCTTGATTGATATTCCTTCGATCTTCATCTGTGAGTAAGGTGGTAAGTGAGAGATGATCCGGCTAGTCGAGGCAATCTTTACAGCACCATGAACTTTTTCGGCTTGTAATGAGGTGGTGTGAAGTGGTGGGCACTTACCACCTCACTCACAGATGAAGATCGAAGGAATATCAATTAAGCTTCACTGGTAAGTTCGCTTAATTTCTCATTCCTTCTCACTTCATCTGTTTCGTTGGGTAAGTGAGATTTCAAAGTAGTGAAAAAGTTCATGTCAATGCAACTCTGTATCATATGTTGAGTCAAATAATATACATTCCGTAAAGTATAATATATGATAAGTATAACTACTCTTCTCGTGTAATAAATGTGCACAGCCAATTTACCGAGAAAGCTCTAAAGGATGAGTCTATCACTGGTGGTGGTGTGTGTGAGAATAAAAGATCATAGATAGTATACAATATAAATACAATATAACTTGAAGAAGTAAGTACATGGTAGTGTCTACGTAATAATTTTTTGAAAGTCCACATCATCCGTTGTTACGCTTTTTATTTCTTTGTCGTAATACTTGAAGAATTTTTCCAACAACCTTGTTTCAAAATCTGCTCAATATCAATCTTCAGAGTTTTCGCCTTACTGGTACTAGCAGCTCGACAGCTGTGTGAGCTATAATTAATAATTCCCGCATCTTTAAATATGTCTTTAACCCATCTGCGTAGGGTATCAATACTGGCTGCTTTATGAGGTTTGCCATAAGTAATAAAAAGTTGGGAGATATTGGGAGTTATCCATTCTTGTCTCCTTTTCAAGTACTCATTTAGTGTAGAAACCACACACAACAAAGAATTATTAGGATAGGTTTTAAATGTGAATCTATCAAGTGTGTTTCCTTTATTATGTTTTAAAACTTTTATTAGAATGAATGATACTGCATTGCTGCTACGTATCATATGGCTTACATGGAAGTTGTAAACAGTGTTCAGTGAGTAATAGCAGAAGAATGATTAATTTTTGACTGAGTATTTTATCTGATAAATTCTGATTTGACCCTAGCGATCTGATGTGATCAAACATTGCATTTACGTCCCATATAGTTGACAACTTTGGTTTTGGTGGTCTCAGGTTGTATATGCCTTTGCCAAAGGCCTTCCTCATAGGATGTTCTGAGATATTACTGCATGGAAAACATTCCAAAAGGTCACTAATAGCAATTTGGCAGTATTTATTACAGAGTATGGCAGATTACGATCATACAGAGTAGTGAGAAAATTGATGGCAATTTGTATGTTGACTTTTCTTGCATCAACACCGTTTTTCTCACAATGCCTGTAGAATTGTCTCTGGTAAGTGAGGTATTTACCTTTAGTTGACTCTCTTCTAGCAGCATCTATTATTCGCCTGGCTTGATCAGTAAAGCCAACAGGTGAAGTTTTTGGTGTAGAGGATGTTTCTTGTTGCTGTCCATCAGAAGTAAACTGTTGGGATGTGGTTTAATTTTCATCTCACTAAAAGCAAGAGCACAAGCTAATGGGTACCATGGTTGACTTGGCCAATATGGCACAATGAGTATTCCATAGGCATTGTCCCTCTTCTATTTTGCTATGACTCTGTTAACCAGATTAAAAGGAGGGAATGCATATACATATTGGCCTCCCCATGGAATAACAAATACATCTATTGAGATAGCTTTTGGGTCTGGAACCATGACACAAATTTGTCCTTTCGTAACATTGTTCGTAGGTGTCTCCCTGTAGATATGAGATATATCCTGAGGCTCTTAATATCGAGAAAGGTACTTTCAGTATCTTTGTGAATATCCGCATGGCTGGTCCATATCCGTTTGGCATGCATGTAGATTTTAGTAACTAATAAGTGCAAAATTTCAGATATTTCTGGTGTTCTTGAGAAATAGAGATAGAGTAAAAAGCATCCTTCAGATCAATGGAAGCCATATAAACATTAGGTTTAATACATAGTAAAACATTTTGTATTGATTCCATTTTGAAGTGTTGATATTTGATATGTTGGTTAAGTTTAAAATCATGCGATGTGTTCCATCTTTCTTTGGCCCGCTGAAGACTCCAGATATAAAATCCCCCTGCTCTCTATTAGTGAGAACTACTACTTTCTTGATCTTAAGTTTCATCACTTCTTTGTCTATGGTTTTTAACTCTTTTTCTCCCAGTGGGTGAGTGTAGTGAGTTTGTGTAGGTATGTCTATAAAATCCAGTTTTAAACCATGTCTCACAATATTTAGAATGGTGCTATCTGTTGTTATTTTTTCCCATTCTAGATATTGATTGGATACGTTTCCACCATAATAAACATAGGATTTACTAAATCTTACCTCGAGCTTTTGTATGATGTTTTCCTCTCTCCACCATATTTTGTTGCTCCTTTTTAGTACCCTTTCCTGTTCAGTCTCCCGGGTTTTTTGAGAGACTGTAAGCATTTTTAGGTTGATTTTTGTAGTGATACTTATTCATTCCACTATTGTATCTGTAGCTGTTGTTGCTTTTGAAGTCTCTGTTTGTTGACTTCAATGTTGCAACTCTTTTTGGTAAATCATCCCCAAATAGATATTCAGAGTCCATAGGTACATTTTGTACTAGTCCTCTGATATCTGAATTCATCTGAACTTTCATTTCAGCTCTGCGAATACGATCTAGGTTTTCATTAGATTTACCTAATAGTGAGATTGTAGAAAAGCAATTTTCAATAACCTGTTTGAGTTTATCTTTTACATATTTTGGCAAGTTTTTGTCTTTCCTTAGTTTATAAAGCTTAGAGACATTTTGAAATGTTGCACATGCCCCTTTCACATTGAACATTTGCGATTTTTGGAGCTTTAAATCTTTGGATCTGTTATGTGCTTTCAATTGAGTTGACCAGATCTCTGGATTGCATTTTTTAACAATAAGAGATTCTTTGGTCTTTTAATTGCCTCTAGCTTCTCCTTCAGTCGGTCATCAGAAGGTGGTTTTTGCCATGTGGTATTTGCCATTGGCTATTTTGGCTAATCCTTCCATTATGGAGTCAGCCAAATCATCCTTTTCTGTGAAGATGTCTTCCAATTGTGAAATCAGTTCATCTTCTGATTCTTGGTCATTATTGACTACACTTTCATTGTCACTGAATAATGCAGCTACCTTAGAGTTCATATCTTTAGCATCAGGGATGCTGACATCTTCTCTGAATGATATGCCATCATCATCGTCACTACTTTCATTGCTAATTGTAGCATTTGTAATTGCTTCCATCCTTTTTGCATTAGCACTGGATGATGACTTTTCCTTTGAGCTAATTGTAGCTTTTTCAACATTAGGCTTTTTCGGTGGTGGTCTGCTAATTGTAGATGATTCTACCCCATTTTTTGCCTTTTAGCTTTGGGTTCTGATACGTTTGTTGGTTTTAATGTCTTTAGTTCCATCACTTTTGGCCTTAGAGCTGCATTTTCTAATTTGTTTGCAACTATTTCTTCCACTATAGTTTGTATTTCATTTATCAATTCATTTTGTTGTTGTATAGTTTTCTGTTGGGCCATGTGGTGTTCTGGTTCTGTAGAAATAAATTGACTTTGTAATTGTAATTGGTGGAAACTTTAGGGATAAGCTAGATTCCTCTTCCATGTATGTCAAGATAATTCCTGGCTCTGCTTGCGGTTACTTAAATATTAGTAGATAGAAGAATATTCGTGAAAAATAAACTTATCTGTGTATCGCTGCTTCTTGCCTCTTCCACGTTATGATCAAAAATTGCCTCGACTAGCCGCATCATCTCTCAAAAAGTATAAGTGGAAATCCGGCTTAAATCTTAAGTTAAACTGTATTGATAAATTTGCGATGGTTAGATTCCAGTGTGATGATTTTGGGAAATTTCAGCCTGATAAATGCCCTTCATTAATCTTCTGGTTATTGGTAGTATTACAAATGAAGAAGATCCACGGTCTATCACAGCAGAAAGAGCACTCCATGCAATATTTGTCTGATTACATGATCTTCCTTTATCAAGATTTTTAGGATCTGATGTATTCTCTGATAGTAGGAATGAATTGCACCAAGAATGTGTTGGCCACTTTGGAACTACCAGTATTTCTCGGGCTTAGTCCTTTTGAATCTTTTGGAGAACTTAGGGAATGAGGCTTAAAGGAGGAAAAATATAACAACGATGACTTTTCCTGTTTATGGAGAAAATACCAGTTTCTAGTATCTAGTTGGGCATTAAGCCTCGTAGCAAAACAGTCTAAATTAGGCTCAAATAGCAAACTTTCCTAACACAAAGGAAATAGGCTTGGGTTAAACTTCCACTCAGAGTCTATTCTATGATATCTCCAGCACTAATACCCAACATGTTGGCATCTGATGTAATTTTCTTCCAAACATGAATAAATTTTGATAACTGACCAACTTTAAACTTTTCAACTTTAGAAAGTAAATCATATTGACTTACAATATCATACAGCTCATCTATTTGCTGTAATGTTGATGGCTTTTCCACTAACAAAGACGTTGTGGTTGTATGATGCTCCCTTGTCCTAAAAAATATTTCTTCTTTTAATAGGGTTTATTATTACTAAAGTGGTATTTTATAATATTTTCTGGGTATTTACCCTCAAATTCACTCAAGAACATGTAAGGTTCATTTCTTAAATACAATTTGAGGGTCATTACCCACATTTATCTGTAACTGTTTGACAAGTGTTTGTATTCATGTGCAATTACACTCCTAATAAATACCCTCCTTTTTAGTGATATTTCATGAGAAAAGTGTCCCAAGAGAGCTGCAACATTAGTAACGATTTGGGCAATATTTTGAACATTAACTTCATCTTCCTGTCATTCTTGTAAAATCGAATTTTGGCATTCATGGTCTTGTTTAAGGATTTTTGTATCAAGAAAAATTTAACATCACTCTTTCTTTGCCATTAGCTTATCAACTCCACAGCTCTGGTTTCTTTTTTGGAAGTGAAACAACAAGGTTTACAGGACACTTACACTTTCCAAACAGTTTTTTCGTGGACTCAAAAGGTTTTTTAGAATTTGAACTTTTGTTTAGAATATCAGCAAATTCTTTCTCAAAACGACTATCAACTTCATGATCAGATTAAATGCAAGACAGGTTTGAAAAAATAATAAACTTTTCTTTAATAACACTAAATGTTCTTTGTGTGGATCATACCCACCTATATAATCAGCGTGGGGATTAAATTCCTCATGATCACTGAATTCATAATGGTCACTTGTCTTTTGGTGGGCAGCCCTCTCTACAGATTGGGTAACATTAAGTTCCCTCACCACTTGGGCAGCATTGACTTTTTAACGGTTAAAAGAAATAAAACCTTAACCAAGGAAAATCAACACCATTTGACCAACCGCATTCTCTAATCTGAAGTAAAATCGTAAACCAATCACCTTCAATGGGATTTTACCAGAAGCTATTCCCACATCTAGCAGCATAAACCTCATTCATGATTTCTACATAGATAAAAACTAACAATATTTAGTTGCAGAACATGCTTTCCCCACATGGTAGTAATTGTCAGTGAAGTGATAAATAATACAACAATATCCAGCCTTGGCTTACCATTATTAAAATCATTACTTACAGCTAGCAACACGTACATCACTGGTGGTGTTTTAACTGACATATAATAGTATAGATATGCCTAAGATGAAAGAGAAATTGAATAAATAAAAATGAGAATACTGAAACATGATTCTAGATACCAGTTGAATGACAAGTTTAAATTCTCAAATACTGTAAATAAATAAGTCAATAAAGGCACTAAGGAATCACAGTTATGAAGAATCAGCAATCAATATTTTCATAAATCGAAGGTTTTCTGTCAAGCAATGCTTCTTGGAAAATAAAGAAACAACAGGTGGGTTTCTTTATAATAATCACACTAATAATATAAATTCTTATGGACTGTTAACATTCTGTCAAAAAGATATTGAAGACAGCACAGTGCATAGAGGGAAGAAGAAAAATCACTCAATACATTAGAATTCCTTCTGTTTTAGTTGAGAAATTATCATCACTGAAATGTGTTGTTGATTATTGATGTGACAAAAAAGCATGAAAAATGTTCGGAAATTTCCAGGTAGGAATTTGAATCTTTAGGAAAATGCAGATGGGATCTTAAATGACTTGTAAATTAAAAGTTTTCATGAAAGTCAAATCAATTTTATTATAATAATATTTGAGTTCTGTGTGAAAATTTTAAGAAATCAAATGATAAAAAGGGCTAAAATCACATCTTAAACCGAAAAAATTGTAAATGATCTAATTTGAATTTTCTGTAAAGTACATTTCAAACCCTTAGGCATTTTGTGAAATTGGATGATTTATCCCTCCAAAATTGACTTGTTTTGACAAATTATAACAATGAATCTGATTTTTCATTGTCAAAATTTTAATTAGATCGTACAATAACATAAATCAGTTCTAGATAAGCTAGAAGCTTTTGAGATTCACTTAAAAAATACTGTAAACGATTAATTGAGCAAGTACAGTAGACTCCCGTTTAGTCATACCCCGGATAACTTGGACATTCGCTAAGTCCACCATTGGATTTGATGACCCTCATCAAGACTTCGGATAACTCGGACATTCGTTTAGTCGGACCAATTTTCTGTCCCCCTTGAGAGTCCGAGATAATGGGAGTCTACTGTACTAAGTTTTACCAGACCAATAGTACTGTGATGCCAATGTAACAACTTGTTATAGCATTGGCTTTGTAAATACATTGTTTGACTACTTGACTCAGTATTAATTCATTTCATTTAAATAGCAGTTGACTATGCAACAAATGCTATACACTAAAATGATAAGGGTATAACTTATACTTTAAGTTCACAAACTAAATTTAGGTTTATTGGAAAGCATGGTCTCTGATCTACCAAATCAGTGGGGTTTGTCAATGGAGACTGTCAATGTCTTTTGGAGTAACAATAATTGTAAAACAAGATTCGCATTAATGCGACTGTATATTTCGCCCAATGCTGCGAAAGTCTTGAATCCGTTGAGCACATAATGTATCACTTCGCAAAATGAATGTGACATAAGAAGCTTGAAAAAGGAGATGCATTGGTGAGACAGAGCATGTTGCTGTTATTTATTATGTTGTTGTTATGTTGTTGTTATTATGCTGTTATAAATAAATAAATAATAGTTGTACATAGGTCATTGTATCATTTCATTCTGATCCTGTTTAATTCATGATTAAAGCAACAACACAAAATGAATTACCCAAGTCCAGATATACATGTGACATGTTATTATTGTAATGTTATAATCGAATAACCAAATATGGCAGAAAATAAACTCGAATGTCTCGAAATATCACAAACTTCAGTTAATTAGCTCTTTAGGAGATAGTTGTAAAAACAGATATCAAAGTTGATGGTAATAAGACAGTGAGGTTTTGATGACTTTGTATAGCAACAGCAACAATAAAATTGTTAGAATGTTAATTGTTAACTAAAATGACCAAACGTTCATAACATATCATAAGGCATATCACATCAGCATAGTCATCTGGCTAATGCACATTCATTTCATGCACAGCATCAACAATTTGCATTCAACATCAAGGAATTGTCATCACATCAAATTCAAAATTTTTAAAAACCATTAAAGCAGTCGATTTTAAAATTTCTTGAATAATTAATTAAAGTAAATAAACAAATATAAGGGAACTAATTTTCTGGGGTACAAATTCTCACGGAACTTATTTTGGTATTTTTTGGCCATTTCCGTGAAATTAAGTTCCGCGAAATACAAAATAATGGCTTAACCGCGAAAATTAGTTCCACAAAATTTAAGATTTTTAAACCGCTAAATCACTGGTTCAATTCTTAGCACCACATGACACTCTGATCTGCCGTTTGCAGCTTCATAATTCAGAAAATCAAAATTAAGTTGAGATTCAAACTGTTTCTGAAATCATAAACATCTTGTAATCGGGAAATCAAGTATTTTTGTAATTTTTTAATGTTATTTTGTTTGAAAAAAGGTTGGTTGATACTTTAAGCTTTAAGTAGATAGTATAATAGTTCTTCTTTCTGTTTATCTCCCTCCTCCACATGACATGCTTACCGCGAAAGTAAGTTCCACGGATTTCGTAAAAATCCTTCAACCGCGAAAATAAGTTCCGCGAATTTTGCACATTTTGACTCATCCAACTGCGAAAATTTATACCTGCGAAAATTAGTTCCCTTAAGGTAACAAACAGTGACTTGATTGATTTCATTGATTTCAACAGTGGAAAAAAAAAAAAAAATCAAAAAAATGTTATCACACACACACACTCACACACTGCAAGTACAGACTATGAATATCAATGTGTCCAAGCAGCTTCTGCATACCAGTCCTGTAATCAAGCAGCTCATACATGCGAGATCAGTGCTAATACTCAGAGCATGGATGATGGACCGATAGATGATAAACCCAAAATCTTACAGTACAGAAAAAGAAACTGAACACATCTAGGAAAGAATGCTCTGTCATCATGGGTGCAAATTATACAACAAAAAAAGTTCTTAAGTTCTTAAGTTATAGACATGTTAAGTTTCTTTCAAACTGTACTGCATGGCTAACATTCACTCTGCTCTCATACAAACTTTAGACTATTAAGATGTTATATCATAATATTCATTTTATCAGACTGGTTGCACTTCTTTTGTCAAGGCAAAGCATATTTCATCAAAATTTAAATGATCACAGGCACATTATAAATAATTTACTTAAAACTCTCTATAATTCATGGAAATAAAACTATAAAAATGAACATAATGTTAATTCAACTGAACTGAATCTATCTTAACTAAAGATAGATAGATGAATGATTTTTATAAAAAGAATATCAATAATTAGCAATAAAACTTTACAGTTTTTTTGCCAGTTTAAAACCATATCCTTTCTAAATATCTTCAAAAGACTAACTGTCATCATAAACTTTCAGTCTCACCATTACAGCATCATAATCAGAGATGCTCAGACAAACTTTTAAACTTTTAACTGAAAAGTCATTCAACGTAGAATGTTTAATGTAAACATGATTAATCAAGCTATGTGTTGCATGTTGTATGATTCGTGAAGTGTTTTGCAATTCTGTATTATGTGTACCTGTCTTTCAAAAGGTTTATATTGAAATCTCCCATCACCATATATCAATTTGATCATTTTGACACAATATCATTGTCAATTTATTCATGAAAATATTAACTTGCTTGATGACTTCGGTATAACAATAAAATAGTAAGCCACTCATCATGAAAAGCTGTCTTCTTTGCTTGAAAAATTGGAAAAGCCTGGCCAATGTTTAACATTCATAACATTCACACTGGCACTGTGTACCACAAAAAACTTTCGTACTTATCTACGTTATTATTTAAAATGAGAGAAAAAGAACTCATGTTTTCCCGAATGCCATTCATATCTGATGTATCTGTTAGCTGTGTTTTTGTTAAAAGCAAAAGCTATGTATTCACAAGTTCTTGGTAGTGCTTTATGGACGAGACATATTTTTTCAGTGATCTTTTAGGAGAGCAATCTGAAAATGAAAGTGTGTGGTTATAAACGATTCATTAGGTTTCAATGAGTTTTCTGTTTTTCTCAATCCCTGATACTCAGCATGAGACTTTTCATTTGCTTGAATAGCAGCAGGTGAATAATTTTTAGTTAGAAACAATCCATTGATGGAGGTTGCATGACTGAATGCCACATACATTTGACCAGGATGAAAGTTCCTTTGTCTGTTCAATTGAAAACTGACAACAATCTTATCTAGGGATAACCCCTGTATTTTATGTACAATACAAGTATATGATAACAGTTAGGGAAACTGTGTCCTTGTAACAGTCACTGATGTTTTCTTTTTGGACAAACTTGGTTTCAGTTCTTTCAGCTGCAACATAATTGTTTCCTTGTGCAAAGGTATTCTTTCTTTTCATTCCTGCATCTTTGTCATCAAAAAGTACAAATTTTGGAGTCACATTTCCCACGGACAAAATGTGTCATAGTTCCAATTTGACCATTGATAAGTCTGTCATTAACATCAACATTGCTATCAACATTGCTAAGTCATGCATGTAAAATTTACGTGTGAAAAAAATTGTTGGAGCGCATTCCACTGGGAGACAGCCAACATTGACAGAGATTTTTGACAATGGCGTTCAGTGTGAACAATGGCTAAATATATCCGACACACACCTCTGGTACCATAAGAGTGATCTAACTTTCTGAAATTGAAGGAGTCCAGTAAGTTAGTGGGAAGATTGGAATTAAAATATTGATGAATAAATAGAATGTTCAGGAGTTTAACTAAATCAAAGATTTCAAAATTACAAAAAAGTATTGATGAAGGACTGTGTGGTGTACTAAAAGACATCAGCCGCAATGCAGTTTTCAGTAGAGTGAGAATTTTGTGGGAAACTGTAGAGTTGCACAGACCACATAATTGGCAACCATATACAGGCCAAGGTCGTAAGGTTTTAGACTCGCGTGCGATGGGTCGCACATCTATATTTTCCAGATGTGCCATTTTTTTCACAAGCCTTGTTACATTTTGGGCGTGCATTTTTGTTTTAAGGAGTGTCATACCAGGCCTTGACATAAAGAAGTCTCTCCCGCGCGACTAATCGCACGACTATATTGACAACAACTTATTGGCCTGGGCGATTCCAAATTTCATTACAAATGATGGAATTTTACTTATTGAAGTCGGGGGACAATTTATCCAGTGAACCTCAAACACTGGAGGCATTGCAGCCTTTATCTTTGACTTCAGTGCATATCAATGCTTTCTTTTTTTAACTACGAGTTCTTCGTGTTTTATTGATGCAACACGTGAAAATTCAATTAACAAAATACATCTTTGTCAGTTAACGGAAAACAACTATATCTTATTATACTAATTCGCGATTGTGCATCCGGTTTTTATTTTAGAGAGTGACATATTTAGTTTTAATTCACGGTCATCGTCCTCTTATGTGCGCGTAAAACCACGTAGAGGCGAGAGACACTTTTTTCACGATCATTCCAAAAGCACGTGGCATCATTTGACGTCAGTTTTTTATGATCACGGGGAATCATTGCATTGCATCCCCAATCGAACGCGACGTTTTTGGGGAAATATCTCGAGAACCAATAGGGATAACTGACGTTTTTTGGGGTCAGCGATACGGGTGATGGGGTGACGCATCATTTGGGCCTAAATTTTATTTGGTACTGCGGATATGACGTCATCGAAATCTTTGATCAGTGATATCTCCACAACGATTGGTCGTAGCGAAACGATCCCATACACTTTTTTGATCAGTTTTTCGAGCTCTACAACATAGGTACACTTATGAGTTGCGATTCTATGATTTATTTTTCCGTCACGGGGTACGTACACGGGAATGGTGGATTTGACCTAATGTTTTCGAAGTTAAGTTCGGTAAAAAGTTTTTACCCGGGATACTAGTAACTATATAATAACAATCACTCAGCATAATTTAATCTTCATCTTATTATAATAATCGCGTAAGTGCATACCACTTTTATTTCAGAGAGTGATATAATTGTTTAAATTTTACGGTCAAGTTCTTCTTATGTGCGCGTAAAACCACGTAGAGGCGAGAGACACTTTTTCATGATTAGTATAAAAGCACGTGGCATTTGACGTCAGTTTTTTATGATCACGGGGAATCATTGCATTGTATCCCTAATCGAACGCGAAGTTTTTGGGGAAATATCTCGAGAAACAATAGGGATAACTGACGTTTTTTAGGGTCCTCCATATGGGTGATGGGGTGACGCATAATTTGGGCCTAAATGTTATTTAGTACTGCTGCTATGACGTCATCAAAACCTTTGATCAACGATATCTCCGCAACAGTTGGTCGTAGCGAAACTATCCCATACATTTTTTTAATCAATTTTTCAAGCTCAACAACATGAGTACATTTTCCAGTCACAATTCCGTGATTTAATATTTAGTCACGGGGTATGCACACAGGATTTCCACACATTCTTTTCGAAATTAAAGCCGTAAAAAAATTTTACACGAGTTACTAGTATAACTATTAGAATGAATTAACAAATTTCCTGAATTGATCTGTGTACAGGTGTTGTTTGCAAAAATATTTTGAATTAACAAAACCCTTTGTTTGAAGGGCTTTTGAAAGTTACTATGATTTTTAAACATTATTTCTTATTTATCAAAATGAAGTAAGAACATGTTTTTCTATATATATTTTTCTATAATCCAATTGTTGTAATTTCAATAACGTAATTCTTGCGCAATATTTTTTTGAACTTGATCATGAAAAGATCTGTTTATTGCACGCCTGGTAAGATTAAGGCGGGCAATAGAGCGCATGTCTCTTTTTTTTTAGGCGTGTGCCGAGGCGTGCGCGTGCGATCGCACGCCTCTCACGACCAGTCCTGATATAGCGCATGTGAGACTCAAAAAGTGAGTAATAAATTAGAATCAATGTTTTCTGAGGAACATAATGATGCAACTTTGACAGTATTCCATTAGCTCTGGTAAGCTTTTTGGAAAGTTCAAAAGTTTGACACTTCCAATTTAGATATTCGTCTAAATGAACACCAATTTCGGACGATGTAGAGATTACTGTTTAGTGCTTTGCGTTGTGATCTAAATAAAATAAATTCAGTCTTACCAGCGTTTAGAGAAATCTTATTGGCTTTAAGCCAGGTTGCAAGGCAATTAAGGTCACGATTGACTCTATTGCAGAGAGAATTCAATGAGGAATTAAAATGTAAGAGGTGGGTATCATCAGCAAAGTGAAACGTTTCACAGTGCTTTATTGCAGAATTGAGGTCGTTTATGTACAACAAAAATAAAAGAGGATCCAAAACAGAGCCTTCAGGAACCCCATGCCTAATAAGTTTTGCAGTAGATTGGAAATTTGAAAGAGAGACAAATTGCATTCGACCAGTTAGGTAGGATTGAAACCAATTGTTTGCAACACCTCGAATTCCGTAGTGGTGAAGTTTGCAAAGTAAAATTGAATCATCTACTGTGTCAAAAGCTTTCTGCATGTCTAGAAATACATCACAAACGAAATTACCATTATCAAGATATTCTCGAACTCTTTCAACGATGTTAAGAAGAGTGTTGCCGGCTGTAAATAGAATTTTGTTGGTTGAGAAAGCTATAAATGTGAAAATACATGAGTTTTTCAAGGATTTTTTCGATGTTTGAGAGAAGAGATACTGGGCGGTAGTTAGCAATTTCAGTAGTAGAACCCTTTTTATGAACAGGGATAACTTTAGAAGTCTTAAGTAGAGAGGGAAATTCCCCAGATTCAAATGTAAGATTAACCAAAAATGAAAGTTGAACAGAAATGTTGATATTGAGTTTGAGTATTCGGATAGGTATGCTACATGGACCAGATGCTTTGTTAGATGAAACAGAGTTAATAATTTTGGAAATTTCATGTGGAGAAGTAGGAGTTAAAAAATAAAAGCTGGATTTTTGAGATAATTGGAGAAATGCTTAGAAGTAGTTCCAATTTTCCATCTTACTGTGTCAGCAACTGACGTGACATAATCATTGAATGCATTTACCAGTTCGGTTGGATCTGTGGAAAGACAATGACCAATACGTACAGAGTTAGGTGACAAAGATTGTTTTGGCTTAGAATTAATGAGAGTTGTCTAATAAGTCTAATTGTGGGTATGTGTAGATTGAGTTGTTGTAATTTTGCGTGAAAAATTTCAAAAGCTCTGTCAGCATTAAAATTGTTTTGTGAATACATAGCATCTCAATCAACAGCAAGAAAATCAAGAAGGAAGTTTTCATGGGTAAACGGTTAACGAATTCCTAAACCCCCTTAATGGGGCTATTGCGATTCGATTGATCGAGGCAAGTGGTCAGAAATGGAGTATAACATGTTGCCAGAAAGGCTAGTATCACCAGATATAGAGGTAAAGATGTTGTCAATTAATGCTCTGGATCTCTTTGTTATTCTTGTAGGGAGTAAAATTTGTGGAACCATCAAATTTGATCTTAAGGCGTTTAGAAAGGATGACACTTGGGTATCTTGAGAAATATTCAAAAGGTTAATAAAAAGTTTAAAGGTTAATAAAAAGTTAATGAAATTAATATCAATAATATTAATAAAAGTCCCCAAGTAAACGATCTCAGTCAATAGAGAGAACAAACAAGATTGTTCAAAGTTCTTGCTGACAGTCAATCTTGACAGTCAATTCTCTCTATTGACTGTCAGCAAGAACTTTGAAAGAAAATCAGTGTTGAATTCTTCTGTAGACATACTTGGATGCTTATTGATAGTTCCAACAATTATATTAGATTGTTTAGGTTGGCTGATTTCACAAAAACAGATTCAAGAAGTTTTGAGAGGTAAAGGATTTGAGAAAGGTCATCTCGTGGTTTAAAGGAGAGATGCTCTGTTATATATAAAAGAGCACCTCCGACACTTGATTCTGTGGGAGTGTGAACATATGAATATCCAGGGAGATTAAAATTTAAACTTGGGCAATGATCTTTTAGAAATCTAGTTTCACAGATACCAATGAAGGTGAAATGATGGTTAATTAGAGCCAGAAAACTATCCAATTCATCAAAATGGAGCCTCATGGACGCAATGTTCAAGTGCAAGGTTGAAAGGGACATTTTCCCTTTTTTGTCTTTCATTAGGTTGCTAAGATCCTGACATTCATAGTAATTACATTTAGAGCTATTAATGCTGTCGATGTTATCGAAGTTTTGACATTGATTAGCTATGGAGTTAAGGTTTAATGTCAAGGATTTTAAGTAGTCACTCTTAAAACCTAGGTTTATTTAGCATTTCATCAGCAAAACTTAATGAGCCAACACGAATGTTACTCAGCAAATCTATTATCTGATTATCACCTTTCTGTCTCATTACTTCATCAAGTTCAGCATGTTGAAAATTATGCCATAAATTTAAAAGACTGATAATACATCCATCTGTTCAGCTAGTACAGCTTGTACAGGCAGTAACTGATATAGATCACAACTAACAATTATTGTTTTATTCGCAAATTGATATTTCATCAATGAAAACAACACTTACTTCTTCAAGCTTTAATCTCAAGTTTATTCTTTGCCTATCACTTAATGGTATGAAAGTACTACATGGAATACCTAGTCCTGTATGAATAGTGGTTCCTTTAATGTTAATTGCTGCAACACCTGTTGGTGCCAATAACATAATTAATAAAGATTGAATAGATTTGTTTAATTCGTTATCTGAGATAACTGTTGATTAAAATGATGCTGGTGGCAAATCATTTGTAACAGCTTGGTCATTGTTCAATTCATCTTCCTTTATATCTAACATGTCACTTACTACAACTTCATCATTTTCCTGTTGTGCATGAGAATCCTATATGTTCTTAATGCAACATCTACAAGTTCAGAGTTTGGTTCAAGTAACTCTTAATTCCTATTAACAATCTCCACTACCTCTGGCTCTGCCAGTTTATCAACGTAAGTACCATTAGATTTGAGGTCACTTTCTTCATCCCTAAATGGATAGAAAACATTAAAATATGATGTGCATATTTTTCCGGATACCTATGCTTGTTAGGTGCATAATAACGCAACACTTTTTTAACCTTCTACATTTCAAACTATATTTCGAAGACATTAAAGGTATCACTTTAGGAAGAGCAGTCTGCTCATGATTTTCCTCAACAACTGCATCACTCAAAACATTTGTCTGGTTATCATTATGCAATTCTGAATAGTCTTTGTTGCAATCAAGCTGGTAATATATATATATGCAGAAAATTGTGCAAAGCACAATGAATCATCAACTAAGAATTTTCCACCTGAAAAAGTTTTATTTGGCCTATCCACTTATCTGTCGAGCATATTTCTTCCAAAAAGCATCTTGACTATCTTCAGGCAGTTCATTCAGTTCTTCTTCACTTTTGAACATCCGATAGTGTTCATTTGTCAAATTAGTATTTATAAACGATATTTGTGGGAAACCTTTTTTGTAACCATTATTCAGGCATTAGTTGATAAACAGCCTCAAGGACAGAACACTCTCTGTTATCGCTATAAGCTTTTGCTAATTGACACATAGTACCATACTTAGGGGACTCCATTTCACTGCATGGCTTTAGTACTTCTTTCATTGCATTCGAACAGGAATTATCACTTTTTGAAAAATATGCACACATGTAATAAATAGCTTTATAGTGATTAAATACTGGTTGTAAATCAATATTGGCCTCCCATGCAAGCAATCCTTCATCAAAATAGTTATTCACAAAGTTATTCACATGAAACAGTGTTTCACTTCAAATGTATTTGAAAGTCACTTTAATCGGTAGATACATACAAAGCACTTTCATAATCTTTCAATAAGATACTTAAAGAACCAAGAGTCTCACTAACGGATGAAACATTCTCAAAATTTGGCTTAAACAAATGACCATATTCAAATCAGCATTCCATATATACTTCTTACAGGTTTTTGAGTGGTGGTGTACTTGATATCTTTGTACAAGATCTTCTAATTTTTTATCGTTCACTCGGTATATTTGCTGAAGAATTCAACACTAAATCATTTAATTTAGAAATGATTACAACTAATTCATCCCACGGCAAGTCAGCACATGATAAAGTTAAAAAAAATAATGGCAATCCCGTTTGTTTAACCATGGCTAAAACATATTTTTCCAATATACTGGAGAGACTTTAACTGAGTTCATAAAGCTATAATGCTTCATCACTTAATACAAAAGACTTGACAGTATCTTAGTAAAATTCAGTAACCGTTGATTGAAATACTTTGTATGAGATAATTTATTATCTCGAGTAGCAGTGTAACCAAATTTGCCTGACGGAAAAAAAATCTGGGAAAGCAAGTGCTTCAACATATTCATCTTTAAAAATATTTAGTGGTGGCTTTCCTAGGCCAGTGCAATTATGATATATTTGTCATCAGCTACCACATGTGGGCATTTAAATATCAATGCTGTTTCTACATAGTTTAGTCGATGTTCATCTAATTCTAAGGAATTGGCCCTTTGGCATAATTTGAACCTTTGGTAATAATATTCGTTGGGAAATTATGGTACGTTAAAGTTTATTCAAATCCTGAAAATGTGTTGGCAAATCAAACAATTCTAGCTTATTGCTAACACTCTGGCAAGGTATTTCTTTTCTACGCAATTTCTTATTACGTTTGATATACATATCATGAAAAGTTATTGTTGGATTACAATTTGGGTTAAAACCATTTCTTATATATCTTTTCTCACAATAGATTTTAACAGGTCTTTTATAAAGGCACTGATTACATGACACACATACATAATTATGGTCCTTCAATAATTGAGTTTTGAATTTTTTGACTCTTGAATATGGATCTAAACCCTAATGACTACCACTCATTCTGTGTTCTTTCTTAAGTCTTTTAATTGTCCCTGAATGGTTTTGATAGTGTTGTTTTCTTTTGGCTTTTCTTTTTTCTGAATTATTTTCATAATTTTCTTGTTTTCCTTTATCGTCTTACAATTCTTTTCATAATGGCTTTTCCTGATTGTCTTACAATTTCTTTCAAAATGGCTTTTCCTGTTTGCTATTATTATCTTAGAATTTTCACAAAAATATTCTTGTTTTTTTTTCTTTAATTATTTCAGAATTTCATTGATAATGTCCTGCTTGGCCTTTTTTCCTTCTTTCTATTTGAATCATATAGTATTGTTCTCATAAACTTAATGAAGCATTTATTTAACACTTAAGCTGAGTGTCCACCAAAGCTTCAGCAAAGCGCCTATGATAAACGCAAATAAGTAGATATAAAATTTATCGCCAGCGCCAAAATGTCTGGCGCAAAAACTAAACGCAAACGTGTCCATTGAATTTTATTAAAATGTTTTGAAATGATCAAGTATAAAGAAACATAGCAGTAATGAATTGTGAAGATATTATATTATTGATATTATTGATATTTTGCCAGTAAAGTTTTCATTTCTTATTTTTGGTTATAACTAAAATTTTGGTGTTAAAAATTTGCGCACGCCTAATTTTTTTTGCGTTAGTTATTTGCGTTAAGGTGTCCATCTATGCGCGAATCTTTTTTTTTTCATTGATCATTTGAGTTAAGGTTTTAGTGCGTTGGTAGACACTAGGCTTTAGAAACTTTCACATAAACAATTTGAAAATAAATTGAATAACCAAGTAGAAAAAATGTAATTGCTTAGCACACTGAACAGATAAAAACCATTAACAGATAAAATCATTAATACAGATGTTCCCTCAGCCTCTGAAAGTCCTTGGCTATTTCTGATGTGAGAATCAAGTAAACAAATATTTCTATTGACATCTTTTAATATCACAACATAGTAACCTTCAATAAAAAGTATGGCACCTAATATATCGTCACTGTAAAAAAGATCCTCATTTAAAAATGTAAATGCATCACTAGTGTAGTAATAGCATTAGCATACCCATCAGTAATATAGACAAAATTTGCATGTAAAATAACACTACTATATTCAATTCAATTGCTGAAGGAGATTTTTTCTTATGCAAGTCTAAGTTACATAAGTGACATACATGAACTTTGCCGGTTTTAACATATATTTGCCAGTTTTATCATATATTTGCCAGTTTTAACATGTATTTCGCCCAATGGGAAAACAAATAATTAAAACTTTTAACACAAATTAAATAATGTAAATGTGATATGTGATAAACATTATTTCCATGGAAACTAACAAATTGTGATTCTCAAATTGATCAATTTAAACTATACTTTCACTTAACTGTTCAAGAATATTATTGGGGAATTGAAAATGACGTCACAAAAATGATGTCGAAAAATTAATTTACAAAATGACAAACAGAAAGTGCATTAGTGTTTGTAGTCACCACTTCGTCAATAACGCGGACCATAAAAATACCACTTACTTTCTTAGAGGTTTTAAAGATGTTTTCCAAATAACTTCGAGTCTAATTTACGGAGGCAATACGATGGTTCCCCTAATTTAAAAGACCCACTTAAACAGACAAAACCTAGATAAAACATTTTTCCAAGTTTGAAATCAACACTGAAGCGAAGAACAAAAGAAATCGTTTTACTTGGAAGATCTGAAACCCATCAAAAATAAAAAATACGCGCTGTGCATCTGCTATTTTCACTCTCTAAAATAATTTGCATCTTATGTATAATGTTTTATGTGTTTTGATTTTAAAAATAACCTCTCAAAAAATGGCTACAAAAATTTTAATCACGGAACGATGTTGAGAAAGTACATCCAACTGATCTGAAAAATACAGCAACCGTTACTGAAATATCACAGCCCTGTTCACCAATGTTGCGCGGACCATCAAAAATGTAGTTCTCAAGATATCTTCCGAAAAGTACCTTGTACGATTCGAGATACAATGCAATGGTTCCCCGTGATTAAATAATGTAACGTCAAAATGGAAAAATTACTCCTCACCCTTTTAATTAAAAACTCTGTAGGTATTTCAGATAAAGCATTTTACCTGCTCATTATCAACACTGCAAATCATAAACATATTTTTACTCGGAAGATCTGAAACACATAAAAAATACTCATATTTAATCCTTTCACGATGCGATATAGAAATAAATTTTTCATGGAACTCATAATCCAAGGTAAACAGAAGCTATTTTGCTATTTCCTATTTTGAAAACCCAAACCCGTAAATCGTAAACGTGTCAAAACAAATTAATACCTTCAAGTGATTTTCATTTTACGAAGCTAAGATTGGATATCCATATAGAATATTGTTCTTCACCAATCCAGAACATCATGGTTTAAAATTAATTTCTTCAAATTTCATTGTTTTTATTCGTCTTCCCTAAAGGAGAAGTAATGATGTAGAAACCTTTTATATTATAAGAAAAACAAAACAAACAAAAAAAGTTCCAGAGCGTATATACTTACTCTAAAAACATTAAAAAATCTTTGTGCAAAACTTTCATTACTAACTTCGTTGTCTTGAAATTTCTTACTCTCGTACATTACCTGTTTTTCAAAATAGCCAATGAAAACTTGCTGGCAAACGAACGTCAACGCTATCGATTCTTGATCTTGCGAACGATGAAATGCGCTGCAAGGGTTTCTGCTTATACTAATTGTGAATGTGTCTTGCGCGGTCTAACTGCCGCTATATGACCATGATTAAGAAGATAAAGTATAAAAAACTGGATGCACAGCTCATATTAGTGTATAGATTAGCAATATAGTAACACATAACTTACTATAGGCAGATTCTTCAGCTCATATAACACTTGCCACCACTGAATATTATTCAAATCGAGTATACGTGAGGTGTTTGGAATCCAAATTTTCTACAAAATAATGACAATAATGGATTATCATATAAGGTGAATCCCACACCACAGCACAACACAACTACTTCTGTAGATTGAAACTATGTTTCAGGTCAAAAAGTGCCTCACTATGTTGGTGATGTTGTTCAAAAATATATTTCAAAACTGATGCCCTAATCAAACTGAACTGATCCTTGTGGAAGTGATATAGGAAATGCAGAGATATTTGAAAAGATACATAAGAATTAACATTATCTGATTGACTCAGATTTACACAGAACATTATACTAAAGGCTGAAATACACTATCATTTTTCAATGATCATTTTTCAATCATTATTGAAAAATGATAAGTTGAACATGTTCAACTTTTAATTTTTCAATGTCATTTTTTTTCTATTGTTTCGAATCGAATCTATTGTTTTCGCGCACAACACAAGGCATGTTCACCCATTTGATTGTAGAACACTAATAACTCAACAATTAATGAAGATCCCGCATAGATAGGCTAGCAAACATTTAATTCAGTACATATTTTATATATTATAATTACTAACTGTAATGCTGGATCTAAAAGATAGAAGTTAAAATAAATATATCATTCTCCAGTTTTACGTTCAGTCTATACTAAAGCACAATAAACTTGGGCAAAAATAAGACTTCAAGAGAAATTTGCTTAAAAGTTACATCACTTTCCCTGAAATAGTAATTCGAATAACTTTGTACCATGGCCGCTGTCGGGCGGACACCAGTTGCGGACGCGTACCTTCCACACAACCGGAACAACGAGGCAAGAAAGACCAGTGTGACATTATTTTATAGGCCACTTGAAAAAAAACCGTCACGCCAAAAAAAAAACGTCACGCTTGGCAATTTGGGACGAAGGAACTGAAGTAAGCGAGACCAACCGTGCCCAATGTCTTTGTACCATGGCCGCTGTCGGGCGGACACCAGTTGCGGACGCGTACCTTCCACACAACCGGAACAACGAGGCAAGAAAGACCAGTGTGACATTATTTTATAGGCCACTTGAAAAAAAACCGTCACGCCAAAAAAAAAACGTCACGCTTGGCAATTTGGGACGAAGGAACTGAAGTAAGCGAGACCAACCGTGCCCAATGTCTTTGTACCATGGCCGCTGTCGGGCGGACACCAGTTGCGGACGCGTACCTTCCACACAACCGGAACAACGAGGCAAGAAAGACCAGTGTGACATTATTTTATAGGCCACTTGAAAAAAAACCGTCACGCCAAAAAAAAAACGTCACGCTTGGCAATTTGGGACGAAGGAACTGAAGTAAGCGAGACCAACCGTGCCCAATGTCTTTGTACCATGGCCGCTGTCGGGCGGACACCAGTTGCGGACGCGTACCTTCCACACAACCGGAACAACGAGGCAAGAAAGACCAGTGTGACATTATTTTATAGGCCACTTGAAAAAAAACCGTCACGCCAAAAAAAAAACGTCACGCTTGGCAATTTGGGACGAAGGAACTGAAGTAAGCGAGACCAACCGTGCCCAATGTCTTTGTACCATGGCCGCTGTCGGGCGGACACCAGTTGCGGACGCGTACCTTCCACACAACCGGAACAACGAGGCAAGAAAGACCAGTGTGACATTATTTTATAGGCCACTTGAAAAAAAACCGTCACGCCAAAAAAAAAACGTCACGCTTGGCAATTTGGGACGAAGGAACTGAAGTAAGCGAGACCAACCGTGCCCAATGTCTTTGTACCATGGCCGCTGTCGGGCGGACACCAGTTGCGGACGCGTACCTTCCACACAACCGGAACAACGAGGCAAGAAAGACCAGTGTGACATTATTTTATAGGCCACTTGAAAAAAAACCGTCACGCCAAAAAAAAAACGTCACGCTTGGCAATTTGGGACGAAGGAACTGAAGTAAGCGAGACCAACCGTGCCCAATGTCTTTGTACCATGGCCGCTGTCGGGCGGACACCAGTTGCGGACGCGTACCTTCCACACAACCGGAACAACGAGGCAAGAAAGACCAGTGTGACATTATTTTATAGGCCACTTGAAAAAAAACCGTCACGCCAAAAAAAAAACGTCACGCTTGGCAATTTGGGACGAAGGAACTGAAGTAAGCGAGACCAACCGTGCCCAATGTCTTTGTACCATGGCCGCTGTCGGGCGGACACCAGTTGCGGACGCGTACCTTCCACACAACCGGAACAACGAGGCAAGAAAGACCAGTGTGACATTATTTTATAGGCCACTTGAAAAAAAACCGTCACGCCAAAAAAAAAACGTCACGCTTGGCAATTTGGGACGAAGGAACTGAAGTAAGCGAGACCAACCGTGCCCAATGTCTTTGTACCATGGCCGCTGTCGGGCGGACACCAGTTGCGGACGCGTACCTTCCACACAACCGGAACAACGAGGCAAGAAAGACCAGTGTGACATTATTTTATAGGCCACTTGAAAAAAAACCGTCACGCCAAAAAAAAAACGTCACGCTTGGCAATTTGGGACGAAGGAACTGAAGTAAGCGAGACCAACCGTGCCCAATGTCTTTGTACCATGGCCGCTGTCGGGCGGACACCAGTTGCGGACGCGTACCTTCCACACAACCGGAACAACGAGGCAAGAAAGACCAGTGTGACATTATTTTATAGGCCACTTGAAAAAAAACCGTCACGCCAAAAAAAAAACGTCACGCTTGGCAATTTGGGACGAAGGAACTGAAGTAAGCGAGACCAACCGTGCCCAATGTCTTTGTACCATGGCCGCTGTCGGGCGGACACCAGTTGCGGACGCGTACCTTCCACACAACCGGAACAACGAGGCAAGAAAGACCAGTGTGACATTATTTTATAGGCCACTTGAAAAAAAACCGTCACGCCAAAAAAAAAACGTCACGCTTGGCAATTTGGGACGAAGGAACTGAAGTAAGCGAGACCAACCGTGCCCAATGTCTTTGTACCATGGCCGCTGTCGGGCGGACACCAGTTGCGGACGCGTACCTTCCACACAACCGGAACAACGAGGCAAGAAAGACCAGTGTGACATTATTTTATAGGCCACTTGAAAAAAAACCGTCACGCCAAAAAAAAAACGTCACGCTTGGCAATTTGGGACGAAGGAACTGAAGTAAGCGAGACCAACCGTGCCCAATGTCTTTGTACCATGGCCGCTGTCGGGCGGACACCAGTTGCGGACGCGTACCTTCCACACAACCGGAACAACGAGGCAAGAAAGACCAGTGTGACATTATTTTATAGGCCACTTGAAAAAAAACCGTCACGCCAAAAAAAAAACGTCACGCTTGGCAATTTGGGACGAAGGAACTGAAGTAAGCGAGACCAACCGTGCCCAATGTCTTTGTACCATGGCCGCTGTCGGGCGGACACCAGTTGCGGACGCGTACCTTCCACACAACCGGAACAACGAGGCAAGAAAGACCAGTGTGACATTATTTTATAGGCCACTTGAAAAAAAACCGTCACGCCAAAAAAAAAACGTCACGCTTGGCAATTTGGGACGAAGGAACTGAAGTAAGCGAGACCAACCGTGCCCAATGTCTTTGTACCATGGCCGCTGTCGGGCGGACACCAGTTGCGGACGCGTACCTTCCACACAACCGGAACAACGAGGCAAGAAAGACCAGTGTGACATTATTTTATAGGCCACTTGAAAAAAAACCGTCACGCCAAAAAAAAAACGTCACGCTTGGCAATTTGGGACGAAGGAACTGAAGTAAGCGAGACCAACCGTGCCCAATGTCTTTGTACCATGGCCGCTGTCGGGCGGACACCAGTTGCGGACGCGTACCTTCCACACAACCGGAACAACGAGGCAAGAAAGACCAGTGTGACATTATTTTATAGGCCACTTGAAAAAAAACCGTCACGCCAAAAAAAAAACGTCACGCTTGGCAATTTGGGACGAAGGAACTGAAGTAAGCGAGACCAACCGTGCCCAATGTCTTTGTACCATGGCCGCTGTCGGGCGGACACCAGTTGCGGACGCGTACCTTCCACACAACCGGAACAACGAGGCAAGAAAGACCAGTGTGACATTATTTTATAGGCCACTTGAAAAAAAACCGTCACGCCAAAAAAAAAACGTCACGCTTGGCAATTTGGGACGAAGGAACTGAAGTAAGCGAGACCAACCGTGCCCAATGTCTTTGTACCATGGCCGCTGTCGGGCGGACACCAGTTGCGGACGCGTACCTTCCACACAACCGGAACAACGAGGCAAGAAAGACCAGTGTGACATTATTTTATAGGCCACTTGAAAAAAAACCGTCACGCCAAAAAAAAAACGTCACGCTTGGCAATTTGGGACGAAGGAACTGAAGTAAGCGAGACCAACCGTGCCCAATGTCTTTGTACCATGGCCGCTGTCGGGCGGACACCAGTTGCGGACGCGTACCTTCCACACAACCGGAACAACGAGGCAAGAAAGACCAGTGTGACATTATTTTATAGGCCACTTGAAAAAAAACCGTCACGCCAAAAAAAAAACGTCACGCTTGGCAATTTGGGACGAAGGAACTGAAGTAAGCGAGACCAACCGTGCCCAATGTCTTTGTACCATGGCCGCTGTCGGGCGGACACCAGTTGCGGACGCGTACCTTCCACACAACCGGAACAACGAGGCAAGAAAGACCAGTGTGACATTATTTTATAGGCCACTTGAAAAAAAACCGTCACGCCAAAAAAAAAACGTCACGCTTGGCAATTTGGGACGAAGGAACTGAAGTAAGCGAGACCAACCGTGCCCAATGTCTTTGTACCATGGCCGCTGTCGGGCGGACACCAGTTGCGGACGCGTACCTTCCACACAACCGGAACAACGAGGCAAGAAAGACCAGTGTGACATTATTTTATAGGCCACTTGAAAAAAAACCGTCACGCCAAAAAAAAAACGTCACGCTTGGCAATTTGGGACGAAGGAACTGAAGTAAGCGAGACCAACCGTGCCCAATGTCTTTGTACCATGGCCGCTGTCGGGCGGACACCAGTTGCGGACGCGTACCTTCCACACAACCGGAACAACGAGGCAAGAAAGACCAGTGTGACATTATTTTATAGGCCACTTGAAAAAAAACCGTCACGCCAAAAAAAAAACGTCACGCTTGGCAATTTGGGACGAAGGAACTGAAGTAAGCGAGACCAACCGTGCCCAATGTCTTTGTACCATGGCCGCTGTCGGGCGGACACCAGTTGCGGACGCGTACCTTCCACACAACCGGAACAACGAGGCAAGAAAGACCAGTGTGACATTATTTTATAGGCCACTTGAAAAAAAACCGTCACGCCAAAAAAAAAACGTCACGCTTGGCAATTTGGGACGAAGGAACTGAAGTAAGCGAGACCAACCGTGCCCAATGTCTTTGTACCATGGCCGCTGTCGGGCGGACACCAGTTGCGGACGCGTACCTTCCACACAACCGGAACAACGAGGCAAGAAAGACCAGTGTGACATTATTTTATAGGCCACTTGAAAAAAAACCGTCACGCCAAAAAAAAAACGTCACGCTTGGCAATTTGGGACGAAGGAACTGAAGTAAGCGAGACCAACCGTGCCCAATGTCTTTGTACCATGGCCGCTGTCGGGCGGACACCAGTTGCGGACGCGTACCTTCCACACAACCGGAACAACGAGGCAAGAAAGACCAGTGTGACATTATTTTATAGGCCACTTGAAAAAAAACCGTCACGCCAAAAAAAAAACGTCACGCTTGGCAATTTGGGACGAAGGAACTGAAGTAAGCGAGACCAACCGTGCCCAATGTCTTTGTACCATGGCCGCTGTCGGGCGGACACCAGTTGCGGACGCGTACCTTCCACACAACCGGAACAACGAGGCAAGAAAGACCAGTGTGACATTATTTTATAGGCCACTTGAAAAAAAACCGTCACGCCAAAAAAAAAACGTCACGCTTGGCAATTTGGGACGAAGGAACTGAAGTAAGCGAGACCAACCGTGCCCAATGTCTTTGTACCATGGCCGCTGTCGGGCGGACACCAGTTGCGGACGCGTACCTTCCACACAACCGGAACAACGAGGCAAGAAAGACCAGTGTGACATTATTTTATAGGCCACTTGAAAAAAAACCGTCACGCCAAAAAAAAAACGTCACGCTTGGCAATTTGGGACGAAGGAACTGAAGTAAGCGAGACCAACCGTGCCCAATGTCTTTGTACCATGGCCGCTGTCGGGCGGACACCAGTTGCGGACGCGTACCTTCCACACAACCGGAACAACGAGGCAAGAAAGACCAGTGTGACATTATTTTATAGGCCACTTGAAAAAAAACCGTCACGCCAAAAAAAAAACGTCACGCTTGGCAATTTGGGACGAAGGAACTGAAGTAAGCGAGACCAACCGTGCCCAATGTCTTTGTACCATGGCCGCTGTCGGGCGGACACCAGTTGCGGACGCGTACCTTCCACACAACCGGAACAACGAGGCAAGAAAGACCAGTGTGACATTATTTTATAGGCCACTTGAAAAAAAACCGTCACGCCAAAAAAAAAACGTCACGCTTGGCAATTTGGGACGAAGGAACTGAAGTAAGCGAGACCAACCGTGCCCAATGTCTTTGTACCATGGCCGCTGTCGGGCGGACACCAGTTGCGGACGCGTACCTTCCACACAACCGGAACAACGAGGCAAGAAAGACCAGTGTGACATTATTTTATAGGCCACTTGAAAAAAAACCGTCACGCCAAAAAAAAAACGTCACGCTTGGCAATTTGGGACGAAGGAACTGAAGTAAGCGAGACCAACCGTGCCCAATGTCTTTGTACCATGGCCGCTGTCGGGCGGACACCAGTTGCGGACGCGTACCTTCCACACAACCGGAACAACGAGGCAAGAAAGACCAGTGTGACATTATTTTATAGGCCACTTGAAAAAAAACCGTCACGCCAAAAAAAAAACGTCACGCTTGGCAATTTGGGACGAAGGAACTGAAGTAAGCGAGACCAACCGTGCCCAATGTCTTTGTACCATGGCCGCTGTCGGGCGGACACCAGTTGCGGACGCGTACCTTCCACACAACCGGAACAACGAGGCAAGAAAGACCAGTGTGACATTATTTTATAGGCCACTTGAAAAAAAACCGTCACGCCAAAAAAAAAACGTCACGCTTGGCAATTTGGGACGAAGGAACTGAAGTAAGCGAGACCAACCGTGCCCAATGTCTTTGTACCATGGCCGCTGTCGGGCGGACACCAGTTGCGGACGCGTACCTTCCACACAACCGGAACAACGAGGCAAGAAAGACCAGTGTGACATTATTTTATAGGCCACTTGAAAAAAAAACCGTCACGCCAAAAAAAAAACGTCACGCTTGGCAATTTGGGACGAAGGAACTGAAGTAAGCGAGACCAACCGTGCCCAATGTCTTTGTACCATGGCCGCTGTCGGGCGGACACCAGTTGCGGACGCGTACCTTCCACACAACCGGAACAACGAGGCAAGAAAGACCAGTGTGACATTATTTTATAGGCCACTTGAAAAAAAACCGTCACGCCAAAAAAAAAACGTCACGCTTGGCAATTTGGGACGAAGGAACTGAAGTAAGCGAGACCAACCGTGCCCAATGTCTTTGTACCATGGCCGCTGTCGGGCGGACACCAGTTGCGGACGCGTACCTTCCACACAACCGGAACAACGAGGCAAGAAAGACCAGTGTGACATTATTTTATAGGCCACTTGAAAAAAAACCGTCACGCCAAAAAAAAAACGTCACGCTTGGCAATTTGGGACGAAGGAACTGAAGTAAGCGAGACCAACCGTGCCCAATGTCTTTGTACCATGGCCGCTGTCGGGCGGACACCAGTTGCGGACGCGTACCTTCCACACAACCGGAACAACGAGGCAAGAAAGACCAGTGTGACATTATTTTATAGGCCACTTGAAAAAAAACCGTCACGCCAAAAAAAAAACGTCACGCTTGGCAATTTGGGACGAAGGAACTGAAGTAAGCGAGACCAACCGTGCCCAATGTCTTTGTACCATGGCCGCTGTCGGGCGGACACCAGTTGCGGACGCGTACCTTCCACACAACCGGAACAACGAGGCAAGAAAGACCAGTGTGACATTATTTTATAGGCCACTTGAAAAAAAACCGTCACGCCAAAAAAAAAACGTCACGCTTGGCAATTTGGGACGAAGGAACTGAAGTAAGCGAGACCAACCGTGCCCAATGTCTTTGTACCATGGCCGCTGTCGGGCGGACACCAGTTGCGGACGCGTACCTTCCACACAACCGGAACAACGAGGCAAGAAAGACCAGTGTGACATTATTTTATAGGCCACTTGAAAAAAAACCGTCACGCCAAAAAAAAAACGTCACGCTTGGCAATTTGGGACGAAGGAACTGAAGTAAGCGAGACCAACCGTGCCCAATGTCTTTGTACCATGGCCGCTGTCGGGCGGACACCAGTTGCGGACGCGTACCTTCCACACAACCGGAACAACGAGGCAAGAAAGACCAGTGTGACATTATTTTATAGGCCACTTGAAAAAAAAACCGTCACGCCAAAAAAAAAACGTCACGCTTGGCAATTTGGGACGAAGGAACTGAAGTAAGCGAGACCAACCGTGCCCAATGTCTTTGTACCATGGCCGCTGTCGGGCGGACACCAGTTGCGGACGCGTACCTTCCACACAACCGGAACAACGAGGCAAGAAAGACCAGTGTGACATTATTTTATAGGCCACTTGAAAAAAAAACCGTCACGCCAAAAAAAAAACGTCACGCTTGGCAATTTGGGACGAAGGAACTGAAGTAAGCGAGACCAACCGTGCCCAATGTCTTTGTACCATGGCCGCTGTCGGGCGGACACCAGTTGCGGACGCGTACCTTCCACACAACCGGAACAACGAGGCAAGAAAGACCAGTGTGACATTATTTTATAGGCCACTTGAAAAAAAACCGTCACGCCAAAAAAAAAACGTCACGCTTGGCAATTTGGGACGAAGGAACTGAAGTAAGCGAGACCAACCGTGCCCAATGTCTTTGTACCATGGCCGCTGTCGGGCGGACACCAGTTGCGGACGCGTACCTTCCACACAACCGGAACAACGAGGCAAGAAAGACCAGTGTGACATTATTTTATAGGCCACTTGAAAAAAAACCGTCACGCCAAAAAAAAAAACGTCACGCCAAAAAAATTTAAACATTTTTATTATATATATATATATATTATATTATATTTTATTCATGTATCATCAATATTATTTGGAACAGAAATGCAATAAATAGCACCCTCAAAGGATGTTGTTGATGCACCAATGGCAATATGTGAACCTTGCCTTCGGAATTGATGGACCATTTGTTTTCCATGCTGATTGTCAAGAGGTTATAAGCATTCATTACCTTAAAAAGAGTAGGATATAGGAGGCCCTAGGGGAAAATTAAAAATTAAATTAAAAAATTCACAAGAGTTTCTCGGACGGATCACAGACGCCACCGTTGAAAAATACAATGTGTGTGAGATTTATGACGAGCAGTTTTGGTTGGTATGCCAGAGAACGTTTTGAAATTTTATACTGATTGCAATAAAATGCGCCCAGCAGCAGAAGCACAGCAAAGTGTGAAGATTTGAAGAAACTACTTAAAATATTCCACACAATTTTTGTTTCAGATAAGGAAGTTCAAAAAAATTTATAGAGTGTATGATAACCAAAATGTGTGTGTCACACAAGCAAAGAGTGTGAGTTGAGACATATTTGGGATCAGTTCAGACTTTCGGTACGCTTCGTTTCGCTGGCGTTCGGTTGGCCAGCAGCCATTTTGGAAAAAAAGCCATGCAGCCATATTGGAAAAAAGCTATTCCCTGAAACCACGGTGTGACAGAATTATTTTGTGTAACAGAATTTTTTATTACAGTGCACCACAGTTTGGTGTTTCATGTGCAGAATTCACTAAAATGATAAATCATTACATCATTTATAAACATAAATGGCAGCTAGAATTGTGAGCAAATGCAATGACTGTTTCTGCTTATTACTGCAAATTCAAATGATCGATGAAACAGTCTAAATGCTCGACTTTCTAAATACATTCAAATAAGTAAGAGTTATTGTGAAAAGGTAAGAGAGAAAGCGGCATAGAAACTATATGTTTCTACATTCTGGATCCTGTAATTCGTACCCTCCTCAATCGATACCACACGAGGAGAGGAGAGAGAGAGAATAAACCACACCCTACCCCAAACTAACAAGCAAGCGTAAGTTAAGCAAATACGTGAATTTCTTGTTAAAAGACTTAATTAAATCTATATTTTGACTCAATTGATTTCAAATAACTTATATATTGCAATTGTGAAATGGTAAACATTCCTCTCTGTTCTACTTTATTTTTATTTATTTACTTTTTAATTTTTTCGTTTTGGTAAAAGTAAAATGGAAGATTGCATTGATTAATTTAGATTATAATAATTATGAATGATTTTAATAACAAAAAAAATCTATTAATCAAAATTTCTATGTTGTCACTAACCTTCTTGGTTCCCACCACCACTACTAGAGCAAAAAGATAGAAATGAGATGAAGAATAGGAGATGAGGATAATGAGATAATTTTCAAATCTAATGAGAATGCTTTATCTCATTAGCAAAATATTTGATCTCATTTTCATCTCATTTTCAGTTCATTTCTGTCACAAATGTAACAAAAAAGAAAGATGTTGGAGTTCCATCTCAAAAGATGAACTTTTGGTGGAAAGTGTTTGTTTATCTCCTTGTCTTTATGACAAATCAGACAAAGGATATTAGGAAATTCACCATGTTTTCCTTGGCTATGAAATATTTCTTGAACCCAAATTCGTCTATGTTGCCGATCTATTTGTTTTAGTAAGTGTTTTCTTCGCATTCATCGTAAAAATAAAATAACACTAAAAGTTTCGTTCTCAAAATCATAGCACTACTACTGATGTCTGGTAGTGTTCTCTTTTACACAGTTTTATTATATATTTATGGGCGAACCCTTCCTAGAAGATACAAGAAACATGAATCAAAGATTGGATACTACATCCTGTCCTTTTTTTTTCAACAGTTCGAATTTCTAACGTTCGAAGTCGTTTAGCCAACGGGGGCATCGTCTTGTGCGAGTTGGTCTTTCTTCGGTCTGCTCGTCATCTGTTATATCGTATGGGATGGTATCCGTTTCAGATGGGGATTGACTAGTGTCTAACTCACTGTTATCAGTAGGCGCATCATCGGTTGTTGCCTCACGTGATGGTTCATCTAGAGTATCTTCTGCGGGCTCGTCTTCAGGTGTAGCAGGTGGCGGCTGTTCTTCTGTGACTGATTGGTATGCCTCTGGGTCGGATGAGTTGTCGTCTGAAGCACTAGAATACGTGGTGCTCCAATCAGAGTCTGAGTCAGTTGATGGGCGTGCTGGCTGCCTCGACAATTGTGTCTGTTTACGGAACCCTGGTTGTTTTACTAGTTTCAGGTTGTTACCATGTCGAAATAACGTTTTCTTCCCTTTCTGGATTTCAATTCTGCTTCCTTTGGTAGATGTGACAGTCCAAGGGATTGGATCATAAAAGAAAGCGTTTTTCTTTTTGACATCGTGTTGCTTTAAGACACTGTCCCCTTTGTGGAATTCATGTTGTATTGGGTACTTCTTGGTGTGTTGTTGAAGCAGTCCAGATTTGAAATGCTGGTCCTTTAATTTAATCTCTCTGTCTTCGTAGGTTTTTGGTAACTGTGGTAGCTTTGTGTTGAACTGTCTGCCTTGGAAAAGTAATGCAGCTGGTGTTTCTCCAGTTGCAGGGTGAGGAGTAGCACGGTAGCTTTGGAGGTAACCATTGATGGCGTCTTCTGGTTCTTGTCCTTCGTGGTGTGCTATTCTCAATGTTTTCCCCATATTTTTCATGAAACATTCAGCAGTGTTTGATTGTGGATGTCGAGGAATGATGCGGTGGTGGTGAAACCCTTCTTGTTTGGCAAACTTTTTAAACGCTTCTCCATTGAATGGTGGTCCGTTATCTGACTTTACCTTCTTTGGGTTGCCAAAGTCTGCAAAGATTTTTTTTAACTTCGGGATGGTGTTTTGTGCGCTGGTTGAGTTGACAATTTCTGCGGCGGGGAATCGTGAATATTCGTCCTTTGCTACCAAGACGTGTTGTGAGTTTGCGATGGGTCCATAGAAATCAACAGCAATAGATTCCCATGGCCCATTGGGCATATCGGACATTCTGATTGGAACTCGTCTTGGTGATTTGGTACTAGCAAGGCATAAGTTGCATCTGGCTAGTGCTTGTTCTGCACGAGTGTCAATACCCGGAAACCATAAAGAGCTGCGCAATAACTGTTTTGTTCGCACAAGGCCCTGGTGGTTTTCATGTGCAATGTTTATTAATTTTGGACAGAGTCTCTCGGGTGGAACAATTCGACTACCTCTAGTGATGATCCCATTGTTGGTGGTAAGCTCGGTGAAAATCTTTCGGAATGGTTGCAGTTTCGGTTCTTTTGGATATAGATGAGCGTTTCCTGTATTGATCATTTCCAGCAGCTTTTGTAATGTTGGGTCCTGTTTAGTTTCCTCCCTGATGTGTTTCAGTGTCACTGCATTTTCTTTGTTCTTTGGGGCTATTAGCATATAGATAGTTCTCTGTATATCCTTGCTCTCCTGTACCTCTTGTTTTGAACACTGTGATATTGGCTTTGGGTGACGTGAAAAATAATCTGCTGGGTTAGTGATGCCTGGTTCGTGTTGTAGGTTGAACTTGAATCCTTGCAGTCTCAGTTTTATTCGCTCTGTCCTTGTTGATCCATGTCTGTTGCCGTTGAATATTGGGACTAAAGGTTTGTGGTCTGTGATTGCGGTGAATGGTGGTCCGCCCATGATGAATATTCTGAACCTTTGACAAGCAAAGTCAAGGGCAGCTGCCTCCAGGTCGATTTGTGGATAGCGGTGTTCAGCTGGTGTGGTACTTCTGCTTGCATATGCTATTACCCGCTGTTTCCCTGTCACGTCCTTTTGACACAGGGTACCTGACAGTCCGTTCTGATGTCCATCTACGTAAATGACTGTCTGTAGAGATGGATCATAATAAGCGAGCAAAGTGGATTCATATAAGGTGGTTTTCAGATTTGCAAATTCTTCCTCATGTTCTGCTGTCCATGTATAACAGTTTGATTTTGCCAACAATTGTCGCATCTTGTATGTCTTGGTACTGTACTGTGGGATGAAGTCTGCATTGGCTTGTGCCATCCCTAAAAAGGATCGGAGCTCATCCTTGTCTCTTGGACGACTTGCATAGCGTAGCGATTCTACTTTTGTTGGATCTGGGGTGATTCCATTGGCTGTGAACCGCATTCCCCAGAATGTAATCTCTTTTTGGTTGAATTTGCACTTGGAGCGGTTTATTGTTAGACCAAGCTCATCGAATCTGGCAAAAAGTGCTCGTAGTGCTCTGTCATGAGTTTCCTGATTTCCTGCAACTGTTATATCATCGTGGATGTTTGCTATTCCAGGGATGTCTGCGAGTGCTTCCCGAAGGATTGCATCCACTTCTTCTCCAGCTGAGTTGATCCCCATTGTCATGCGTTTGAAACGTTTTAACCCATTTGGTGTTCGGAATGTTGTGATGCTACGACTTTCTTCTGTGATGGGAAATTGGAAGTAAGAACTGTTCATGTCGATTTTGCTGAAGACTGAGGCTCCCCTGAACACTGCTTTGACATCCTCAACGGTTGGAATTACTTTCCTGGTTCTTTTTATTGCTTTGTTGGCATTGGTCATGTCCACAGTGAACCTGATCTCTCCTGGTTTTTCTTTGGGTGCTAGCACTGGGTTGGAAACCCATTCCACTGGCCCTTCGACATCCTCAATAATGTCCTGTTGTTGAAGTTCTGCGAGTATTTGATCAAATTTCTCTCGGAGATGGATGGGAACTTCACGACGTGGTGCAATGACTGGTTTGACATTGGGATCAATGTGTAAGGTGACTTTTTTGGATTTATGACACCCTATCCCCTTGAAAAGATGGTCATACTTGTTGAGTAGTGCTGCCATGTTGTCTGGATTTGATAAATTTGATTCTGGGTCGCCTGTGGATTGGGAAATCTGTCCCATGAATTTGATGATTCCTAATGCGGTTGCGGCTTGATAGCTGAGGATTGGGGTCTTCAGTTTCCCTTCTGGTATGATGTAGATTGTTTCTGTACAGGAATGGCTGGCTGCTTTTATGGTGGCTTCAAACTTAAAGTGACATGTGATCTTTTGGTTGCCGCATGGTGTCAGTTTGACTTTGACTGGTTGGAGTGTTGGTTTTGGTTCCAACTGTTGCAAATGATTCTCTGCCATGACACTAACCATAGCTCCTGTATCTGCTAGCATGGTGATTGGTTTGTTCCCAATATGTACTGTGGTGATTGGCTGGTTGGTTGGTCTGTGTGTTGACATAGCTGCAATCTCCTCTTCTTGTGTAGCTATGGGGTACATGTAATAGCTGTATTCTTCCTCACTTTCTGAGTCTTTCTGCAGTGTTTTTATTGAGGTTGTTTTCAGATGTTGGCTTGATATTTTCAGATTTTGGTTTGATGTTGGGGCAGGGGTAAGACAGGCTTTGCTGAAGTGGTTTTGTCTGCCACATTTATGACACTCTTGACCCCATGCTGGGCATTCTCTTTCAATTGGTCCTTTGTGTCGAGGATAAGTGCATCTTGTACATTTCTCTTGTGAGATATCTTTCCGTGGTTGGTTTTGGTTGTTGTACCTCAACTTCATTCTTTGTTGGCGTTTCTTACTGTATACTCCACCTAACGCATTAACTGCCATTTCACTGTCTGATTCTGGGATTTCTCCTTCCGCTCCTTCAATCAGTTCGGCATTCTTTGTGGTCATCTCAAGGTTGCGGCCTTCTTTCATAAGTTCTTTTAGGTCCCAACCGTGTTTCAGGGCCCCTCTGCGGAGTTTTTTATACTTGCATTCGAATACAATTTGGTCTCTTATTTGTTCGTCTCTATCAGTAAATCCACAACGTTCGCTTTGAATCCAGAGTCTGTTTTTGAATTCTTCGATGTTCTCATCTAATGCCTGTTTCATCTTTCTAAATCTATACCTCTCTGCAGTTTTATTCGTCTCTGGCTCATACATGGTGATAAGTTTTGTTTTACACTGATCATATGTGCTGCCAGCAAAGTCAATAACTGCGGTCTTTAGATCATTTCTGATCTTTTCCCCTCCTATTGATCTCAGCATCGCCTTCTTTTGACCTTCATCAGTGATTGCTGAGGCCATGATGTAATCGTCCAGTTGTTCTGCCCACTCCTTAAATGCTTCTCCACATGAGAAGGGGTGTTGAGTTGGGTCAAATTTTGGTGGCATCCTTCCAAAAGTTGCCACAGCCATAATTGCTGTACGGAGTTTTATCTCGTCGCCAATGTAGTGTTCTCTTTACACAGTTTTATTATATATTTATGGGCGAACCCTTCCTAGAAGATACAAGAAACATGAATCAAAGATTGGATACTACAATGTCCATATTCACTTTTTCTTTTGTGTAGCTTGTCTTGGTGCTTTTGAGATCAATTTGAGATATAGTGTGAATGATCAATAGCTTATCTCAAATCTGTCTCATTTTCGAAATCTCATTTCCATCTCATTTCTATCTCATTTTTGCTCTGGTGGGAACCAAGCTTAAGGTAAAAATTTAATCGCAGGAATTTAATTTCGCAATTGATCAAAAGAGTTTTTTTCGCAGAATTTAGTTTTGCAGAGGGAAGAATTTATTAATTTTCACGAGAATTTAATTTTGCAGATGGTAAAATTTTTTTGTGTGGGAATTTAATGCTTGTTTTATGCTATTGAGTGTAGTATTTCAAAACGGGGTAAGTATTAGTAAAAACCTTGGGGAAGCCATTAATGCCCTAGTGTACCATTTTAAAGAGACTAAACATGTATATACTCAATACCTAAAATCAGCAATTTTGTGAATTTTATTTTGCGGGCAACCAATCTTAAAAAATTTCACAGGAATATAATTTTGTGGATTTCTGCAAAATCCATGAAATCTGCGAAATTCTCTTCCCGCGGAAATTTCTTCCCTTAAAGTATATCCATCATTTACTTTTTCAGGCTGCTTGTGGTGATGATGTGGTGATGTTATCCCTTGCTCCAGGCTATTTTAAGCTTCAAAAGCATGGTTTCGTTTTTAAAATTGCAGGTTTAAAGAATGAGTCAATGACTTTGGGAGTACTGCATCTAAGCCAAATCCCTAAATCTTTCAGTTTATCTTTATCTTCAATAAATCATTATTCACAGTTTGTTTATGACTTGTTTGTTAGATACATAAACTTAGATGTGATATGTTGGCAATATACATAATGTATATTTTATAAATTACCCCTTTCTACTTAAGAAAGGACCATCAGATTTTGTGAAATACGACGCGAATAGGATACACTTTTAATTGCGTTTAAGCCATATGACCGGCAGACTTTGACCTTAAATGATCACGATGATTGGCTGGTTTAAAAACATTTTTTGCATTGCTGGGTAACTATAGTCATCTATGCACTGTTTTAATCTAATTTTATGGTCAACTTCTTAAATTGACAGCCAAGAACCATACAGGGACATTTTTCTGTATGTATTGATTCTTTGATCATGGGCCCTATTGCATTGCATGCCCAATATGCAACATTTTTTAAATTAAAACCTTTAAAAATTTTAACACAGGATAATAGCTTTTTATTTTTATTAAACACTACCCATTTTAATAGCAGTTTTTAAGTGATTTGGTTTATCCTATATAAATCATGAATATAACGTAGTTGCTCCTTGCTGGTAACAATACTTTGTATATAATGTACTTGTTACCTGAGTTTCTTAGAATGAACTTTGCTTCTGGATTTCTGTATGTTTAAAGTTGAAAATAAAAGAACGAAAACAGTATGATATGTTATAGATTTTCTCATAAATTGATTAAATTTATACAAAGTGAAATCAACTAAAATCACTGATGTCTCTTGCCATCTGCTTAAAGACTGAACTTAGCCTAGTGACGGAGTGTTTGCATCCAAGGGTGAGAGGCTAGCTAAATAATGGCACCAACAGTATTACATTGCATCCAATCAGTTAGCTTAACATTTAGCTTAAGAGTGGGATTGATCTTTGAGAGGGTTGAGTGATTGAAATGATACTGCTTCTTTCATAGCTCATAAAAATATTTTGGGACCCCTTCACTGGACCATCATTGATGGTCATTGTTGAAGATGCTATCAAGCATAAATTTTTCCTCATAAACTGTTTATATAGACATGCAGGTGAAAATGATTATTGCCCAATTAAGGTGTTCAGTTACTGAAAAAGTTGTTTTCTTTTTGATTTGGATTTTTCCTTGCTTCCCACTATTGTTTTTGTTCTTACTGGCTTTTATGCTTTTCCTTTTCAATTTTCAGGATAATAACAAAAAAATCAGCATGTTTCTGGTGGTTTTCGTGGCCAAAAGCTGAAGACCAGTCTTATTTTCGAAAAAAAAAAAGAAAAAAAAA